>JAJJMC010012129.1:1712569-1746930 GCA_023531435.1 Papaver californicum
ACTAAGTATATTGTGATACATGGAAGAACAATTCTTGCTCTAAAGAGGATTAATCGCTATGATCCGTATATGGAGTCTTTTGTGAAATGGATCAAGTGGGAGAATGTTAGCCTTTTTCCCATATGGGCTAAAATAAGGGGAAAAAGGATATGTGATGCATTAGCCCCATTAGCCCCACTACTCTCTCCCAACTTTAGGAAAACCACCCACTATATATCTATCCGCAACTACTCTATGATGGCTAGGGTTAGTTTTACAGAGGATAGAAAACAGAACAGAAAGGTCACCAAAAACCATTCTCAATTCTGCATACACCATCTACTATTGAGAAGGAGGGTTTCGCACCGAAATTCATAACAACCAAAATTAGGGCAAACTTAAGGATTCAAGATCAATGGCTGGAGGTATTATAATCTCTTTCTTTTGCTTCCGCTTCTAATTCTGTATGTTCTTATATTGTGATTAGAACATGCATCTAAGTTTTGACAACAAGTCATTCTCAATGATAATGAACTGTACCCTTGGCTTAAACCCCATAGCATCAGCCATGAACGGATTTGCAAAGCCAATACCAACAACTAAGAGTTGAACCACTCTAATCCTTAGCCACAGCAGCACAAGTGGCCTGACCCTCTTTCAGAGTTGAATCAACATTTATTTTACTAAAGTTACCTGATGGGGTACACCAGGGAGTATCAACACGTCTTGTAGACATCTCATTGGAAGCAGCCTGAGTACCTGACTTGTATTAGAGATGACAGTGTCATCCCCGAAGTAATAAAATTCTGAGAACCAATAGTGAGCCTTTTTAAGAATGTGCTGGACTTGGGGCTTAGTGTTTTCAAAAATCAGTTCATTTCGTGCTTTCCAGATAGCCCAAAGGTGGCAAGACTCAAGGCAACATGTCTTCATCCTTAACAGAGCACCACTATCTGATAACGTCCCTCAAACTGATAGACCCATCTTCTAGAACTCAAACAAACAGCCTGCAAGAACGAGCAGTGGAGAAAAACATGGTCCAAGGTTTCAACATTATTGTTGCAGAATCTGCAGTCGGTTGGGAACCCATTTATGAACATACCAATCTTTTGGAGCACACCACACCATTATGTAATAATCTCCAAATGATAAGATGGATTTTAGGGGCAAGCTTCATACTTTTCCAAAAACTTCTCCAAGGGAAGGAGGAGTCATTTAAGTAAGAGGACTCGCCAGCATTCAGGTCCATTTGCTTTTAGCAAGATTGTGTCGAAAACTCTCCATGTGGGGTGAGGCTCCAAACTAGCTTATCGGCACTTGCATCTTTATTTATGTAGATAATAAGTATTTGGGCAGCTTCAACTGGATCAAATATCCGTTGAATCAATTGAGAATTCCACTTCCTCGCAGCTGAGAGCATCAAGTCACTGACCTTGTTAAAATTGCTGGGAAACTGAGCTGGTAATGGTGGTTTTGATTTCTGTGAATTTGGCACCCATATATCTGCCCAAGTATCGATATTAGTTCCATAACCCACCAGCCAAAGACACCCATCTTCAAGAATTTTCCTCGAACTCAAAATGGCTTACCATGTAGATGAACACTAGTGGGGCTGTTTAACGCACCAGAAATTAGAATTCTTCACATACTTGGCCTTCAAGAGCTTGCACCACAAAGCATTGGATTCATTTAAGAATCTCCAAGCTAACTTCGACACTAAAGCTTTATTGAGATTTTCTAGAGTCCTCAGGCCCAAACCTCCTTTCTCTTTACTAGTAGTGAACAAATTCCAATTGATATGATGCATTTTTCTTGTGTCCTTGCAGTACCCTCCACCAGAAATTTCTTATAATCAGAGTAAGCTTGTTGAGAATTCTTTCGGGAACTAAATTGGTGGCCATATAAAAGAGAGGCAGTAAAGCAAGGACAGATTGAATCAATACAGTCATCCAGCATGGCTTAGAAAGTGTTTCTTACACCCTTTTAGCGTATTCTCAAACTTCTGAATCAAGAACTCATGAGCGGAACACTTGCTCCCTTGCTTAGATATCTGGATGCCAAGATATTTATCAGCAACTTCCATCTGCACAACACCCAGCCATTGCATAGCTTTATCTTTTTTCTCACGAGCCACTTTTTTGCTGAAAAAAAAGACAGATTTGCCATAATTCACTTGCTGCCCTGACCACCTTGAATAATCCTCCAACATTTTAAACACAGCATCAATGTTATCATTTTTTAGCACACCGAATTACAAAATATCGTCAGCAAACAATAGATGTGTGACTGGAGGAGCCTATCTGTTAAGCCGATACCCTGCATGAAGCCAATCTTTCTCCATTCTGTTCAACAAACTTGTTAAGGCTTGAGAACAAAGAAAAATAATACGGAAATAGTGGACAACCTTGTCTAATGCCCCTTCGGCCAATAAAGAATCCTTCAGGATGACCGTTAATCATGACAGAAAAAGAAGTGGTTCTAACACAGCACATGATTAAATTTAGAGCATGCCCCGTAATGCCAAAATTCATAAGAACATGACTCAAAAAACCCCAGTGGTGCAATTGGACATGTAATCGACTAGTTCTTTTGCCGAAAAGAATTCTGAACTGTTAATAAGAGTATAACCAAACAAAACCAATCTAAGAAGCCAAGAAAACACGAAAAAAGAATTCATTCATCATCACCCTAAACTTGAATTGGACAAAATCAGAACAGAAAATCACATAACTGTAGATTAAAGAAAATTGAAAACCATGATCAAGAGGACTCAGAGGAGAGTAAAAACAAGTACCAAAGCCAGAATTTCGTGAAGGATTATTTGGGTGTAATGTTGCTAGTGAAGCCACTTTGAAGAAGCCTCTCAACATACTTTCCAAGAATATCGACCTCCAAATTCACCTTTTGCGCAACTTTCTTTAAAGGAATAACAACATTTTGCTGAGTATAAGCAACCAACATGAATTAAAACACTCTTCATCATCGAAAACCTTACAAACAGTCAAACTAGTTCCATCAACAGCAATAAAACCTTTAGGTACAATAAATTTCAATACTTCTGGTGGTGTTTTCACTTTCACCCACAACGAATCGCCTTCAAATTCTGATGATACAATCTCACCAGTACCATCTAGATGCCCTTGAACAAAATGACCACCCATTCGAGTACTCGGTTGTAAAGCTCTTTCTAAGTTAACACGTGAACCCGGTACGAGCTCGATCAACGAAGTTTTTCTTGCTAATCCAACTGAAAAATCAGATTCTTTTTATCAAATTCAGTCACTGGGAGAGCGTCCACAAAGGCGCGAGTAAACCACATACCAAAAATCAAATACCCTATTTGGTCCGTAAAATGATAGATTAGTGGCGCGAGTGTATTTGGGTATTAGTCCAAAATTTACACTGTTCAAGACTAAAAATGGGAAAAAATCCAGACTAAACAGGATTTATTCGGGCGAAGTCGTAGTGTAACGCCTAGGCTTAAGCGGAGTCGTAGTGTACCACTTCATTCCATGCGTTATCCTAAGACAACGCTTAGAAACACGGGCGGTATCCCAGGAATGCGCCTGATCAAGCGATAGCCTAGAAAATACGCCTGCTGAAATGAGATTCTAGGATCACGCCCACCACCAGGCGCAACCCTAGAATGCCGCTCAGATTGAGCGGTATCCTAGTTCACCGCCTACAGTGAAACGAAGCTCTAGGACTCCGCTCAGATATAGGCGAGGCGCTAGGACGCCGCTCGCTTCTAGGCGCGCTCCTAGGAGTCTGCCTGGTTAATCCGCCTGGTTAATTTTGGTTAATTTGTTACCGTTTTGTGACCGTTTTGTGACCGTTGTCAACGGCTATAATTTGTATTCTGATACACCTATAAATAAATGAATTTATATCTATCATTCCCATTTCAAATCCACATCTTTTACATTTCATAGAAAATTTCTATCTCTCGTTTTCATGTAATGTCGGGTTACGAAAATTTTAGGCTTAATGCAGAGAATTTTACCCTAGAAGAAGATTTATCCCTATGTCAAAACATAGTATTACATTATCCAGCAAGGGGTCATGAACTTCGGATGAATGGTTCAATGAGCATGCAATGGTTAGAACATATACATGCTAACTTTTGTAACGAAACCGGTAATCCCAACAACCGGAACAGAGCATGCCTTTTTTGTCAATATATGGAAATCACAAGGGAAGTACTAGAATTTTCTTCTTTAACCGCTAAGGTGAATGAAAGAAGAATTAGGAATGAAACTGATGATGAAGTTGTTGCCAGATCTCTGGAGGAATGGAGAAGATGGAAACGTTCATATTTTAGGTACCAACCTCATTTCGAGATCCTAAGAGTTATGGAAGAATACAATCCTTTTGTGTTGATTATTCTCCGAAGATGTGAAGAACGTCGTCCCGGGCGTCATACGACCCGTTGAAGGTTTGATAATAGGTTTGCTTAAGTGTTTAAGTGTAATCTATTAATTTACTATATTTCATCTCCTTTAATGTTACGCGATGTATGGCTTTTCGATTCAATGAAATGATTTTACGTTCAACTGTTTTACAAAATTAATTAACTAATGAAATGTGGCCATCTATTAAAATATATTGATAATACATGAGCTACCGATTACAACCAAACTCTAATGAAAGTTTAAAAAATTCTCAAAATCGGTGGATAAAGTTAGCAGTTACTTCCGATTACACTTTGGACTTAATGAACTCGTAGCTTTCTACAAATTTGAACTCTTCTCCTTTTTCCTGATAGTAGTGCATTTTTGCGAGATCCTCCTACACAAGCATAGGAAAAAAAAATATAATTCATCAAGTTTACTATGTTGTTATTGGAAGACCAAACAACTTAGGTTAAGTAAAAGATACTTACAAATTGTTGGATCGACAAGCCTAAATGGGTGGAGTTAAAGATCCGTTGTTGTATAGCTATATAATCAGCTATACCTATTTGGATAAGTTGGTATCTATCATGAATTTTTGTTCAAGAGATCTTTGCTTTGGATTTCCATATTCTCGAGCATATTGGATGTAGATCCTCCCCCAAAAGGTCTCAGGTTCAACCCTTCCACCCATGACATCTTCACGTAGGGTTTCGTTATGCCATGTTTTGGTTATAGCCAAATCTTCAGCTGAATCAAATGTTGCCATGTTTGTAGGTAGAGTTATGAAGTGAATAACAAAGATGAGATGATTAAATGAAATTTGTACAGTGTATGAAATTAAGTGTGGGTGGTATTTGATAGAGAAAACAGATGTATTTATAGGATAAAGAGAGAGACTTAACGGCTAGTATTTTCAAAAACTTACTACGTAGCATGAATTATCTCTAAATACAGGATTGGTCATGAGATTTCTCTAAATAACTCAAACTCATTACTCCATTTTCAAATGAGACAAATCTTCGGCTAGCAAATGATTTTGTAATTTATTAAAAAAATAAATAACATGAGCTAATAAGTACAGTTAAACTCACTTTCGCAGGCATCGCGGCTACACTTAGCATGTGCAGCAAGCCTTTAAACCCCTAGGTGCCCCTAGCGGCCGAGTTTTGTCTCGGGAGGGGGTTTACAAGAGATTTACCCACAAAATCTATGCAGAGGATTTACAAATATTTAATCATCACCAAAAACTAATATAAAAGGTAAAATAAACGATTATAAATGTAAGAAAAATCATTTGAAAAGACAATTCAAATCTGAGAAAAGAAAAAGTTTAATGTTCAACTAACAATTCAATGCTAATGAATAACTAGTCTTCCGTATCTTGATTCTCGGACGCCGAGCGCGGTGGCATAAACGGAGGCAAAGATGGTCTGGCATTATAGTTATTTGATTGCATTGTTGATGAAGATCCCTGACCCATGGTGTTCCACATCGGTGGTGGCATATTCTGAGCATAGGAGCCAAACCCAATGGGTGGTTGTTGTTGACGAAAATGGGCAAGCTGTGAGTTCAACATGCCAACCTCATTTCATAGACCCTGTATTTCTACTTCTTTGGCAATGAAAGAGTCCATGCTATCCTTAGTTTCATTTAACGTAAATTCACGAAACTCTTGGGTAAAATCAGACAACTCTTGAACTAAATCATAAGCCGCGACCTGTGATGAAAAAAATGAAATCAAATTCTGAACCATCATTGTATACTAAAATCAAATTTACAGTGTTTTGTTATATACTTACGTATGTTAGCTGTTGTGGGGGAGGAATGGGTACATGTTCACGACGACGTTGGATGTTGTGTTTAATACGGTCACCAGCATAACCGTACGTTTCAACCTCCCAATCGACTTTCGTGGCATATTTATACAGGTTAGTCTCATGTCGCCAATACTCGAAATACAAATCATAGTTCACGACACGTACAAACTCACTTGCAGGGACCAAACAGTTTTCGCTCATCTCCTCAACCACGTCGTCGCTGAAGTTGGAAATACATCTAGGCGGGTTGCTAGGAACTATCTTGGATTGTTCTGCCTCCAACACCAATTTCCGAGATACATGTTATTCTTTATCCAAGAAATTTACAATAAACAAATAAACAAATCAGTTAACCGAAATGAAGAAAATAAAAAACATTCCAATGGAAATAAATTATAAACTCACGGTGCATAGCCAACAGAATATTGCCCTTTTCCCTGAGAGCTTTACAACTTTCCGTCCAATTTCAGATTCCAGGACGGGGATCGCATTTTCCCACGGTTGCCAGGTCACATCGTCTACAGACAACTGATTCAGATTAGTCCTTGAACGAACAATGTCAATATTCTTCCTCCGGCTTCCCTTCCACCTACGACATCTAGGCCACTCATTTTCACTTTCAGGCGAAGGGTTCTTTGGCTGACAAATGCCCAGATATTCGTACCCCCAAAACTAGAATGTCATGACAACCAATGGTATAAATAACTGAGCAACAATTTTTTTTTTAATAGAACTATAAATAACACTAACAAATTTACCTCCAAAATTTGGAAGGGTCCGGCCAGTGACTTTTGTCCCCTGCCAGATGCGGCGAGACCGGAATACAATAACCTTAGTCATATTCGTGAACTGCATTTAGATCCTCAAAAGCAGCTAACCATCCAGCATCAATATAGGTTTTTGCATTTGAAAAGAAGAACTGACCCAAAACATGCATATAGAAGGCTCTGGCCACTCTATCAGCAAGTCTACTATCCTTGTTAGCCGCAATCAAGGTTTGTTGATCAAAATAATTGGTCAAAAATTTAACCGTAATTGCATCTGAAACCCACTGGTAGGGAATACCTTCTCTTTTACAAACCGTATTATCTTTAAGTTCAGGAAATATATGCTCCCGGACATATTCAAATTGGAACTTCCCTGAGTCATACGGAACACGACTACCAATACTGATACTAATTCCTGTCAGCATTACCCAATCAAGGGGAGTGAACCCAAGCTCACCAAACGAGAAGTGAAAACTGTTGGTCGTATCCCAAAAGCGCTCAACAATATAGTCAATAAGCGCATGCGATGAATCTACCAAATCTATGGTCAGTAATCGGTCCCATCATCCCTTTTCAATTATATATTTGACCATAGGGGCATGTTTAATAATACCTTGGTAGATCTGAATGACGGATTTGAGGGAACCACGATGTGAAAACTTGAATTGGGCGTCGCTTGAATACATTATATTTGTGGATGCGTGACCCTCACTATCTTCCACAAGTGTATAGTATTCCAACCCGGGAACTTCTACCGTTTCTTCAATAGTACGGTCTTCCTCTGAATCCTCGACGATTTTAGTCTTCTTGGCCCTCTTCTTTCGACCAACGAATCTGGATGTCCAACTGCTCGACATCTGGCCAAACAATTCATACAACATTGAAAATCATGAATAATCCTCACAATGCAGAAAGATAAAAATCTATAATAATCAATAAATCAAGGAAAAACCTTATAATTTCATAATTACAAAAGTAATTATCTAATTACATAATCATAGGTACCAACATACAAAAATCAAACATTCTTGAACAAAATTCATCATTAACAAAATACTTCAATATCAATGCCCCAACTTTACCAAATATCATCAAAATTCCACAATTATATACTTCAATAGACATAGGTTTTAAAACATAAACATTCCAAATTCCCAAATTTTCAAGACAATCTAGTCAATTCATCAAAAATTAACCATCACCCAACTCATATTAAACAACAACTTAATCAATTCTATCTTCAATTCAACAAATGATCATCAATTTTTTGTACCCAATTTACAACATTTAAACCCTAAAAATTATCCCAATTCCATAATTACCATTTCTAATAAAACCTAAATATCTCAATTTCATAATCACATGTTTAATCATTCAACATATATAACCAATTTAACTAACAAAACCTAATAATACAATGTACTCTAATTTAATCTACAAAACTTATATAATTTTCAAAAAACAAAACAAATCACCTTGATTACGCTTGGAAGTTGAAAGAAACTTGACCGGAGTCTCAAAATGGTAGGAGGGTCTTTGGGATTTCGTTTGGGAAGCTTTAGGGTTGAAGAGGGGAGGCGGAAGAGGGTCTGGAAGAGGGTTCGGTTGAAAAAAAAAAGGGTTCAGGAGAAAGAAAATAGGGTTTGGCTGAGAAGAAGCAAATGATAATGGGGCGGGCTGCTAGCATCTCGCTTGGAATTCCAGGCGGGCGCTAGCACACCGCCCGTCCCATTCAACTCACACGCTCGAGTCGCACAAGCGCAACTCATTCAGGCGGGCTACTAGCATTTCGCCCCATCAGGCGTGGTTCTGGGATGCCGCCCGTCTCTCGAGCGTGGTCCTAGGATACCGTCCAATACCAGGCGTTACTTTAGGACTCCGCCCCATTTCGAGCGTTACGCTGGAATACCGTCTCGAGCAAGCGTTATCTTAGAATTTCGCCCGTGTTTCCAAGCGCATCGCTGGGACACCGCCCAACATCAGACGCATTGCTAGAACACCGCCCGACGATATCACCGCTGTTCTTGGGCCGGACCAAAGAGTAAATTTTTTACTCTTTGGTCGTTTACTCTAGTTGCGCCATTGTGGTTGCTCTAAGACAAGTACCATTAACTGAGATACTATCACCAAGTTTAACATCTTCAAGAATAACATTTCCAGAGATTTTCATCTCAAATCCACTATTTTCAGCATAGCGTAATTGTTTAATTTCACCCATTTCTTCAACAATTCCAGTGAATAGATTTTTGACTGGATTGTAATTAGGGTAAGGAAAAGACTGAATTGAGGGTTTTTGAAAACTGTTGGCATTGTAGAAGAGATTATGTACTGGATTTCTGGAACTGAGGTTAAAATTCACTTGGTTTCTTGAGGGAATTCTTTGTTGATCGGTAAAGAAGGTTTTTGGAGGTGAAGATTTTAGGATATTTGATGAGATTGTAGTGAAATGATTAGAAACTGCCATGATAGGTATTGAGAAAACTGAAACCCTAGAATCGTAGTTTAGTGTGTGTTGACGGAGAAAACGCTACAAATATCCAAGACCTAAAAATCTTGTTTCTCAAAAATTCCCGTAAGTGTGTTTCTGTTCAAGAACTTAGGTCAAGCGGTATGTCTTTGGCTACATTAGGATAACCACTATGCTACCCAGATTCAAGACGTAGGAATTAGTGTTTAGTCCCAAATATATTGGGCTTTGGACGCTTTATCCTCTGAGATCTAATACTCATTAGTCTTGATTTTAAATTCACAGATAGTTTAGTCTAATTTTAAACGAGTTAGTCCAAATTTCAGGGGATCTTGATTTTTTTTTATTACCTTAATTATCCTTTTCTTATTTTTATATTCATTATAGATGTTTTTGGAGAGTGACGGAGACAAAGGCGATTTACATAGGAAAGCAGAAAAAGAAGAACAATATCTGAACTTCCTTGAAACGAAACCAAAAATCTCTGAAGCTTCATTGGCGACAGTAGAAGTAGAAATGAAGCAGATAGAAACTAGTGGAGTAGCACCATCGTTTATTGACGTAGTAAACTTAAAAAATGCCATGAACGCTAAGCATCCGGGTGAAGGTCTTAGACAACATCACCTTCAACATATTCACGATATTCAACTACAAGTTCGATAGAAATTTCATTATTTAAATCGTCTTAAAGCATAACGTTATGATCTCAAATTCTCAATTCCAGAGATAATAATCGAATCGGCTTCTCTTTTTAACGTCACTACCTAACCCTAATTTCATTTTTTTCGTTAAATTGGAGATTTTTCTGCTTAATTGTTGTGGACGATTCGAGGAAAGTTTTCTTAAAACAAAAAGTAGGTATCAAATTAATCTGATGTTGAACAAACTTAGCTAGATTTTGAACATCCTTCTAGCCGACCCAAAATAAATCTTAGAAAATCTAAACGGTATGTTGTAAATAAGTGATGCATGTCTGTATACAAACAGAAGTTCATGCTTATGTTGATAACGCTTGATTGTTGCTTGATTGTTATGTTATGTATGGGAGTTAGGAAGATGATGGTGTTTTACTCTGTTTTGTTTTACATCTTAACTTTGTTGAGTTTGCTTCGGTGGAATTCCCTGTAGCACATTTGGAATGCTGGATACATACTGTTGTTAGCTCGTTGGAATGTCACTAGGTTAGACCCATCGAGACTAGGCTATGAAGCTATAGCTAATAATATTGATCTCCGACTTCATATCAAAATAGCGTGTCTTATAATCCAGATATCGCCATGTGGGTTATGTCGCGTCTTACATATAATGTTCGTACTGCTATTCATTGTTAACAACAAGATTTAAGATTTATTTTGCTGGTAAGTGTAATAAATATAATATTCATACAATAAGAAGGTAGTGGCTAGTTTATGTTTGGTCGTACACTCGTACTCATAAATATATCTTGCATATTCAAAAAATGATGCGGTTATATGTTTGATTTTACTGGTTGGCGTGGACCGGAAATAGATGATTATAAATTATTCAAAGTGAAAAGTTCTCTGATAATAGTGATATATAGAGTTGCAACTGATATCAGCTTGTATGTTTTCGCCATTGATCACTCTATATTTTAGTAGAAAGTTGCCTATCCGTAGGCCATTTGTCCTTGTATTATTATTACGACTCACTCTGCATTTTGTTAGACAGTTGGCTTTGTATAAGCCGTTTTTGTAGCGTACGTCGCGTACAAGGAAGTTGCTGGGATACTAGATTGGAATATACTTCCTTAATCGAATGTGCCAATCCGAGGCATGAGATATGTTCCAATATATGCTTGGTGAATGGTGATCGGAAGATGTGATGTGAGCATTATAATTATTTTATTTTTATTTTAAAAAATCTTTTATTTGATTTAAACCATTCTTTTAAGTGGATATTTTATGAGTTTATTACTTAGACTAGTTGTTGACACAGCAATATATGTGTCACAATATTGATTAACAAATATAATGATAATTTATCCCGTTTTGAATTTAAGGTAATTTTGAAGTAAGATCATTTTACTATTGAATTGTTAATATGCACATAGTTGTTCACATGTTGATTCTTAATGTGTACATATTTATACACATGTTGATATGTGCATATAGTTATACACTTGTTGATTGTTAAAGTGCACATAGTTGTACAGATGTTGATTGTTAACGAGCGCACTTGTTGATTTTTGGATTTTATATCTTATTTTGTGAACTGAATTTTCAATTAAGTGTTCTATATTCAACATGATTTTTTAATTACATTGGTTTTTCTTGATGTTTATCGGTTTGTTTTCTTTAAAAAGGTACCTCCAAAAGCTTGGAGTCATACCCAAGGTTGAACGGTGATTCCGAGGGAGGAGACAATGATGCGAATAAAAGCAGTTGTTGATGCGAGGAAGGAGTGTAATGCAGAAAATTGTTATTATAGCATGGACTGATTCACGTGAAGCTTTCCTTCGAGGAATCTTTATGGATATCGCTAGCTTTTGTGATGCTGGAACTAATGTTTTTTTATTGATGCACTTGCTTCGAGAGAAGGAAATAAAAGAGCTCCGTGAGGACTGAGGCTTATCCTCTAATATCGAAAAAGGTATATTATTCTCCTATATAGAGTTCAAGTGATATTACTGTTCTCTGTCTCTATTCGTGCACATTTTTATTTGCATCAAAATATCATTTACTTCAAACAATCAAATTAAGCAAAATCATAGTGGCATGATGACGCTCTAACATTTTCATTTCATTACATTGTATATCTAGCAAAATCATATACATATTATTGTATAATGTACTGTTTTTGGTGATTGTTAATGTACACATGTTGATTGTTAATGTTCTTAGAGATGAACTTGTACAAATGAATACACATATTTTAGATACACATGTGTACATAGTTGTATGCATGTTGATTGTTACTGTGCACATAGTTGTGCACATGTTGATTCTTTTTATTGTTTATCTTTAGGGACTTATAAGCTCAAAGCTCAAAATGGTAGAGCACCCAAGCCTATCACAAGGTTTGCGGAGGTTGATGGTTCAAATCCATCTGAGTTTCCATGTTATGTTTATACAATATGGGTAGGTGTGTACATACTGGTGCACCAGTGTAATTTCCAGAAAACAAATTTGTTGGTAGGTGAATATGGTTGATTTGTTCCATATTTTACGGGGATGTACACATTGGTACATCAGTGTATTTTCCATGAAAATGTAGGTTTGCGCATGGTTATAAATGATCGGTTTTATGCATGTTTAACAGGGGTGTACATATTGGTGCACCAGTGTAATTCCCATGAAAAAGTAGGTTTGCGTGTTGTTATGAATGTCGGTTTTATGCATGTTTTGCATGGGTATACATATTGATGCACCAGTGTAATTCTCATAAAAAAGTAGGTTTGTGTGTGATTATGAATAATCGATTTTATGCGTGTTTTGCAGGGGTGTACATATTTGTGCACTAGTGTAATTCCCATTAAAAAAAGATTTGTTGGTGGTTATGAATAATCAATTTTATGCATGTTTTGCAGGGGTGTACATATTGGTGCACCAGTGTAATTTCCATGAAAAAATAGGTATGAGTGTTAGTATGCATAACCGATTTCATACATGTTTTGTAGGTGTGTACAAAGTGGTGCACATGTGAAAAAATAACTTCAAAGCTTATAAAAAGTTTGTGGATGTGTACTGTTTTGTACACATCAGATAACGGTGAAGCGAAGATTTTTTTTTTTTTTAATGAAACTTTTATAGTCATATGGGTACTCTTTTTGTAGATCTTGGAAAGAGCTTTCCAAATATATAAAGTTTGTGAATTTTGGACGAGCGGTTTGAGAGATAAATTGTTTCTAAACTATTTTTATATTATCTAAAATGGCTGACTGATAAGTGTAGAATTTACATGATTTTAGTGTTCATCCCATACTTGATTTAACTATAATTCATGCATATTATCTTGTTATTACTCTTGTTTTCCTTTATTTGTTTCTATTAGGTGAATCATCCGTATAAGAGTGAAAACGGATACAAAAGAGCTAAGAAGTGAAGTACTCCAAGTATTCAAGCATCCTAAGGCCAAAGAAAAAGAAAGGAGTTCATTGCGACATGAAATGACCAAGGAAATTGAGTTCTACAAGTGAAAAAGGGCCAAGGATAAATTCTACACATTCAAATCCAGGAGTTTTTAATACCATTTTGAAGAGAACGAGAATACAAAGTGTACGCAAAAAGAATGAGGTCATTCCGAGTTCGGACGAAGAAGTTAGGGATAAAACAGTCGAGACGAAGAAAAGGCCACCTACAGCTCAACAGTCGGAATTGCTTATAAGCGACACACCAATGCCGGCTGTGACACGAAAAAGGGCAGAAAAACTTTGTATTTTAACACCAACAGTCGGCATTGCTCATAAGCAACATACCTATGCCAGTTGTAGCAAGTTTAGAGTCAGAAAGTTGAATTAACAGCCGTCATTGCTTGTGGGGAATCCCTAATGCCGGCTGTAGCAAGTTTGGTGGCAAAAAGGTTTACCAACAACCGGCATTGCTTGTGGGAAAATACTTATGCCGGCTGTAGAAAATCCAAGGGGTCTGTTTTGACATGCTTTTGATTTCTAAGAGGAGGAAACCCGGTCCCCGAAGGATTCTAAGCCCTAGTTATCATGAAGTACTATAAAAGGAGACTCCCAAGACATTAAGAAATATCTTTTCACAACCTTCTACATTATTTTGCAAGTCTTTTGGAGGAGATCAAGAACACAACGGAGGAGAAAGCTAGGGTTTCGAGCGGTTCTCATCAATCGTAATGATATCTCTTAACTTTTCTTATATGTATAACATGGATGCTTCTATATCCATGAGTAGTTAAAAAACTAATCGATTGAGGATGAATTCTAAGTTCCAAACATGATTTGATTTAATGTATGATTCTATTTTGAGTTCTTCACATGATTATCGTTTGTTTATACTACAAAGAATGTTCATGATTGATTGATATATTATTTAGGTGGCCAAATGAATTGATTTGTTGATTTAATGTATTGTTAGTATGAGTTGTGAGATAAGTAATCGTCCATTGACTCTTACACAAGTAGAGAACAAGAGACCTTGCAGAGGGATTCTTTGGAGTAATTGTGTGTATGAACAATACTAGTAAGTGGACCTTGATCGAAGAGTCTAACTGCTAGGATTAACCTATAAATTCACAAAATAAAAAGCATTCGACCAAATTACACCCTGAGTGATCTACTACTAGGTGGTTAGGTTGAATAGAATCTGGTAGACGAGAACATACGTATCCAGTGATATAAGGAATTTCGGGGATAACACTGATCTAGTTGTTATTCCAAGGTTGTTGATAATATGTGATTAACAATGAGTAGATGAACATATTAACTTGATGATTTTTTTAGTAACAAAGAAGGATTCCTCGATCATATCTCTCTCCATTGATTACAACTTAATTAATTTTAATCGTTTTCTTATTTACTTTGCTAAAATTCTAAAACCAAAACCTCTATTGTGACACTTTAACAACTTAAACATCTCGCTCATCATGGTAACGAACTTGACTTTCATTATATTATTCTTTAATTGAGTGGAAATAAGATCACTAATTTGATTCCACCTACGACACCCATTAAATTTTGGCGCCGCTGCCGGGGAGCAGTTGGTTTTAGTTGTTATTTATTTTCGTTTATTTTTGTTTTTAGGTTTATTTTTAATTTTTTACTTTGTTTTCTAGATATTTTTTGTTTCAGGAACAATCTCTTTGGTGAATGATTAAAGAGGGAAAACCAAGTCCCGTTGGTATATGTCTTCGATCAGGCACTTTACTAAAAGACTTCATTCAAGCAGTGAACACTTCGCTTCCTCCTAGTTCTTCACCAAGTGGATTTTTAGATTCATACAAAGAGGAAAATCACATAGAAGAGATGGGTGGTCCTCAACCTCCGGAGAAGAAACTACGAGAGTTGACGTCTCCATGCTTAGATTCGCAGTCATTGTTTATTACTCTAACTGACACAGTGGAGCTGAAGTCGAATCATTGGGAAGTCTCTTCATGAATACTGGAAGAGGTAGAAAAGATTATTGGCGAGTTTCCCTCACCATAACATATCCTCAACACTCATCATTCAATACTTATATGAAGTGTTACTTCCAGAGCAGATGAATTTGATTGATCCAGCCGTTGGTGGTTCACTTACTGAAAATAAAATCTCGCAGGCAACTAGTTTGATTGAGAGTATGGCTTTGAATGCACAACAACTTTATACAAAAACGATTCAAATGTCAGAAGAGTTAGCGAGATAGGCAAGTCTTCAAATACATAGCATCGGTTGAGTACCATTGAAAAGGAAATTCATCGTATAGCTTCTGTAGTCGCTCCACCATATGAATAGGAGGTCGATGTTAATGCTTTATTCCCTAATCCAAGGCCAAGGTATGATCCCTACTCTAATACCTATAATCCTGATTAGAAAGATCACCCAAATTTTAGCTATGCAAACAAGCAAGCTGCAGCTCCTATGCCAACTTATGGGCGATAAGGTGGTTTTCAACCACAACAAAAAAAATTTCAACAACCACCACAATCTAAGGAGCAAGGCTCGTACATTGATGACAAGTTCAATGCTATGATGCAGAGCATGCAGATATGACTTGTATGTTTCAACAAAGTCAACAAAAAGCTGATCAGAATTAGTTGAAAACCGACTCAGCCATTAAGGACTTGCAGACTCAAGTGGGGCAATTGGCAACTGATATGAATCTATTCAAGGCATAAGCATCAACAAATTTTCCATCACAACCTTTTGTGAATCCGAGAGAACACGTTAATGCAGTGACCTCAAGAAGTGGGAGGAAAGTTGAAGAACCACAAAAACAAGAGAAGGTTAGTGGTGACTTAGAAAAGGAAGTAAAGGAAAAAACCGTAAGGACACAATTCCTACCTTTACGATACCACCTCCTTTTCCTAGTCGTTTTGCCAATCCTAAGAAGGAATCTCAATACAAAATTATATGGGACATCTTTAAGCAAGTCCAAGTGAATATTCGACTCATTGAAGCAATCAGACAAGTTCCCTGCTATGCAAAGTTTTTGAAGGAGTTGTGCATGAACAAGAAAAAGTTAAAAGGTAATGGAGTTATGAGTGTGGGGGAGAATGCTTCGGCATTTCTTCAAAAGAAACTCCCACCTAAATTGAAAGATCCTGGTAGTTTCACGATACCATGCACAATTCGTAAAACCATATTTACACGAGCTTTGATAGATTTAGGAGAATCTGTTAATATATGCCTACTTCTATTTATGATTCTCTAAATCTTGGTTTTCTTAAAGAGACCGGTGTAGTTTTTGAACTTGCTAACCGATCTAATGTCTACACAAGGGGTTGTTGAGAATGTTTTGGTGCAGGTTAATCAACTAATATTTCTGATGAATTTCTACGTTCTAGACATGAGTGATAAGAATTCATCTAAGTCTACACCTTTGTTGTTGGGTAGACCATTCATGAGTACCGCTGGAACGAAGATTGATGTCCAAAATGGCACCTTGACTATGGAGTTTGATGGAGAAGTGGTCCGCTTTAATATCTTTGAGGCGATGAGGTATCCGAGTGATATACACTCATGTTCGGCTGTTAAGGAGAGTGATACAGGATAGTAATACGGGCGAGTAGAGAGTCGGGATGACGATTTTAAACCAAACGCTGAATGGGAGGCAACCAATTGGTTTGTATTTCTATCTTTATCTTTTGATTTTTATTAGTTTTGCATATCATATTAGGAATTTCCGGGAGTGGTTAAGCATTTAGAATTTTAGTATTCACTTTTGTAGGTAGAGTTTTTAAATTATTTGTACATATTTGCATGAAAACCTCCGACTTTATATGTTTTAGAGTCACTTTGTATACTTCTAGATAAGTTTACATACAGATTTCTTATTGAAATGACTGAAATTAGAAGTATTAAAGAACTACATTCGGGTTGCTTAGTTGTTGAGAAGCTAGAGCTGACAAAAAGGGACTTAAACTTCCGGTAGAGAATACAATATTAAAGAAGTTGATCATTCAATACCCATGAGTGAGGCACCAAACCTTCAATTTTCCGTTTAGAGTGTTTCATCTGTGCAAACTCCGGGTAGAATGATGAGCTACCCAACTTCGCACCAATTTCAGCACTACTTTTTGATCTCTTGAGTGCTAATTCCATCAATCATGAGGGTATCATCAGAATTACTAACTCTATCTTGTAGTCTTTTTTGCAGTTAGTACCATTTTCTCGACAACAACTGGTCCATATAAACACCATCATCAACAAGCGGAATATCAAAAAAAATTGAAGGAAAGTTGAAAAAGTTCAAGGTTTACAAGCAATAATACAAAAAAGAGTAAATTTGAGATTCAAGTAAAACAACAATACAAGGAGCGGAGTTACATGTTGAAGACTTATGTACAAGAGCAAAAAAAATCAAAAGATGAGAATTAGTGAAGTTCATGATATCAAGACAATACAAGTTGTGAAGAATCAAGTGGTAAAGTACTTATCCCACGACCATAGTAGTTTCATTGTTCATTCTATTTTATTTTTCAGTTTTTATTTTATCTGAAGTTCTAAAAAAAAAATCGAAAAAAAAAGAAAATCGAAAAGAAAAAAAAAAGTATAGGAAAAAGAAAAAAAAGAAAGAAAAAAAAAATCAAAAAAAGAAAAAAAATGAGACAAGAAAAATTTATTTTTATTACCTTAGTTTGTATTCATTCAATAAGGCTGTGGGGAAGAAGAAGTCTATAAACAAGTTTCAAACAACAAGAATTTAAGAAAAAAAAGTTACAATTGTAAGTTTCTACGAATTTCAAGAGTTCATCATCAACAGTTGAAGACCTAAGGCTGAAGACGTTTCTATTGGATGATGTGAGAGTGGTGATGATTGTCGACCGAATGAGAAGGTAAGTAAGCGTTCCCATCCTTACATAGTGGTCGATTTCCTTTAGTAGAGATCAACAGAAAAAAATAAAAAAATGTTCTTTTTCGTCCCACATTTTTATGGGATGACATCTTCATATAATCAGAAGGTTCCTTTTCATTCTCACCATTCAGCGTGTGCAGGATTTCTATCTTCACTCCTGCCTGTACACATGAGAACCATAAAGTGCGTCTTTTAAGTGTTGATTTCATAAAACCTTATTGGTGAGGCAGAACATTTGATCGCTCTTGAGGATCAATTCTTTCATATGGTGATTTTCTCCTAACTCAAGAGTTAAGCACGAGAATAATGTTCTTTGAAACTTCTTACTTCTTATTGTTAGTGTGCAAAAACTTTATGTCTTCGTAGCTCTTTGGATGCATGTGCTCTGGAACGTTTTGGAATTTATGTTTTGTGGGTATATTTCTTGTGAAACCCTCACGAGGCTATAACTCGTCCACTAGGGACACCTAGGGGTTTAAAAGCTTGTTGCACATGCTAAGTGTAACCGTGGCCTCAACAAAATGGAGTTGTTGCATGTTAGTTTAGTTTAGTTAGGTAGTAGTTTGCTCGAGGACTATAAAAATCTAAGCTTGGGGGAATTTGATTAGTGCATAATTTGCATGATTTTAGTGTTCATTCCATACTTGATTTAGTTATAATTCTTGCATATTATCTTGTTCTTACTATTGTTTTCCTTTATCTATTAGGTGAATCATTCCTATAAGAGTTAAAGCGGCTACAAGAGACCTAAGAATTGAATTACTCCAAGTATTCAATCATCCTAAGGCCAAAGAAGAAGAAAGGAGTTCATTGCGACATGAAATGACCAAGGAAATTGAGTTCTACAAGTGAAAAAGGGACAAGGATAAATTCTACTCATTCAAATCCAGGAGTTTTTAATACAATTTTGAAGATAACGAGAATACGAAGTGAACACAAAAAGAATGAGGTCATTCCGATTTCGAAGTTATGGAAAAAACAGTCGAGACGAAGAAAAGTCACCTACAACTCAACAGTCGGAATTGCTTATAAGCGACACACCAATGCCGGATGTGACATGAAAAAAGGCAGAAAAACTTGTGTTTTAACACCAACAATCGGTATTGCTCTTAAGCAACATACCTATACCGGTTGTAGCAAGTTTGGAGGAAGAAAGTTGAACTAACATCCGGCATTGCTTGTGGGGAATCCCCTAATGCCGGCTGTAGCAATTTGGTGGTATAAAGTTCTACCAACAACCGGCATTGCTTGTGGGAAAATACCTATGCCGGCTGTAGAAAATCCAAGGGGTCCGTTTTGACACGTTTTTGACTTCTACAAGGAGGAAACCCGGTGCCGGAAGGATTCTAAGCCCTAGTTATCATAAAGTACTATAAAAGGAGACTCCCAAGACATTAAGAAACATCTTTTCACACCTTCTACATTATTTTTCAAGTCTTTTGGAGGAATCAAGAACACAACGGAGGAGAAAGCTAGGGTTTCGAGCGGTTCTCATCAATCGTAACAATATCTCTTAACTTTTCTTATATGTATACCATGAATGCTTCTATATCCATGAGTAGCTAAAAACCTAATTGATTGAGGATGGATTCTAAGTTCTAAACATGATTTGATTTAATATATAATTCTATTTTGTGTTCTTCACATGATTATCGTTTGTTTATACTACAAAGAATGTTTATGATTGATTGATAGATTGTTTAGGTGGTCAACTGAATTGATTTGTTGATTTAATGTATTTTTAGTATTGAGTTGTGAGATAACTAATCGTCCATTGACTCTCACAAGTAGAGAACAAGAAACCTTGCATAGGGATTCTTTGGAGCAATTGTATGTATGAACAACACTAGTAAGTGGACCTTGATCTGAGAGTCTAACTGCTAGGATTAATATATAAATTCACAAAATATAAAGCATTCAACCAAATTACACCCTGAGTGATCCACTACTAGGTGGTTAGGTTGAATAGAATATGGTAGGCGAGAACTTACGTATCCAGTGATATAAGGAATTTCGGGGATAACACTGATCTAGCTGTTATTATAGGTTGGTGATAATATGTGATTAACAATGAGTAGATGAACATATTAACTTGATGAATGTTTAGTAACGAAGAAGGATTCCTCGATCATATCTCTCTCTATTGCTTACAACTTAATTACTTTGAATCGTTTTCTTATTCACTTTGCTAAAATCCTAAAAAAAATCCCCATTGTGACACTTTAACAACTTAAACATCTCGCTCCTCGTGGGAACGAACTTGACTTCCATTATATTATTCTTTAATTGAGTGGAAATAAGATCACTAATTTGATTTCACCTACGACACGCATCACTGACATCATCATAAGTCACTTTGGACTAAATTGTAAATCATGAGGGTTATTAGTATACTTTCCATATTTTAAATAAAGAAATGACTAATTTATACCTAGTTGAATGGGCCAGGACTAACTAGTCCATATTAGTCCCATTTTGGACTAAACCGTTTTTTTCCCATTCAAGATTCATGTTTACCAAACCGTCGCGAAATCCTTTGTTTCATGGTAGCGTTCAAGGGTTTGTTTGAACGTGATCTTGAATCAAATTTGTTGCGCCCCAACCATTAGGCGTACATAAATTTTACTTTTTGCGCCCAATGATTAGGCGCTTCAAATCCTGAACCATCATATTTAACTTTATGACTTAAGATCTAACATCTCATTTATTGCGCCCAACTATTAGGCGCACAAGTTAATTGATAATAGCTGATTCAATTTGACGTGGCACCCAAGTTCTTGAATTGACGGTACCACAATGGTTAGACTTATAATCAAATAAATAAATAAACCACTCTAATCAACCATTAGCTAAGAGATGGCCGCAGGAAATTGAGTTTCTGTAATGTATGAAAACTCAGTTTCCGTAAAGTACACAAGATGGATATTCAGTATCCTTCAATTAATTTACAGAAACTAAATTTTCGCTTTAGTTTTTTAATTTTTGCCACTTGGTTAATGTTTTTCCCTATTTATACATTGGATAACCGATATATCGAATCGAAAAAGCAACTTGACGGAAACTCAGTTTCCGTTTTGTATTATTTGGGTTTCCGTCACCATTGTAGTTGCTAAAAAACTAGCTCCCTCATCCAAGTAGAGATAAACTCAC
This sequence comes from Papaver californicum, assembly GCA_023531435.1. Lineage (NCBI taxonomy): Eukaryota > Viridiplantae > Streptophyta > Magnoliopsida > Ranunculales > Papaveraceae > Papaver > Papaver californicum. The sequence continues at coordinate 1,734,122 of JAJJMC010012129.1, forward strand.
TACTAAGCTAAAACATAAGTAAAAAGACACAAGCTGTAGAAGAAAAGATTTAAGGAAGAATTGTTGATATGACCCCATTTTATTACTTCCATTTTAAATATGACCCCGTTTTTTTAACTATTACAAATATGACCCCGTTTTTTAACTATTACAAATATGACCCCGTTTTTTGTAGGGAGTGTTTGGATACAACCTCAATTAGTAATTTTTTTTTTACTAAATTAAATTAAGATCTTCCTTTTTAGTTCGTTATTAACCCATATTGTTTAACTTCTCTATAAGATATCATCAGGTTGGTTAACTTGCAACTCTCGTTTCTTGGACATCATGAAAATCCATCTATTATCTTCTCTTTTGATAAAAATGACGTGTTTTTACTGTGTACGAATAGATTTTTTGTATGACATACCAAATTCTAACTTAAAATTAAACCAATTGTCAATCTATTATACTTTAGTTTACCAAGATGCTCAAACTAGGTGTACTCACAGTCATTATAACGTTTGAAACAAACAGAAAGCAACTATGAAATTAATTAGCAGACAATAACACAAACATTTTAAAAGCCTTAATAAATTCTTCAGTTGAAATTCAAAAGGAAAAACCCCAAATGAACCCGATGATCAGGCTAAGACTACAATAAGTTTTACCCCAAATGAACCCGATGATTAGGCTAAAACTGCAATAAGAGTGATGCCATCAATCAATCAACAGTTAATTCGATAAAGCTATCAATCAAATTAAATTAAGATCTTAATTTAATTTAGTCAAAAAAATTACTATTGAGGTTGTATCCAAACACTCCCTACAAAAAATGGGGTCATATTTATAATAAAAGAAAAAAACGGGGTCATATTTGTAATAGTTAAAAAAACGGGATCATATTTAAAATTGAAGGTAATAAAATGGGGTCATATCAACAATTCTCCCAAGATTTAATTAGAAAGGTTCAAAGTCCAGGGGCCCTTAAAAGGTTAAGTGTCATATTTATAGGCATCCTTAAGATAGATCCTTCATGTGATACGGTATTACATGGTTGGATGACACAGTCAGTTACAAGGGTATTCCTTCGGTGCTACGGCCTTCGGAGCCTACATCATACACACATCTACCTATAGTCGGAACCCCTAAGCAGAGCTTACCGTACTTGGTCCTACTACTTTGGATGAATAAATACCTATCTAGGTATTTCGTATTCGCAAACCATAAATCAGGTTCCCATAGTGGATGATTTTTCAAATGGTTTTGGTTTGGCTTCTTTTCTTCTTCTTTTTCTAAGAAATGACACACCATAGTGCTTGGCTTTATGAATCAGAGCAAGCATTGCAGTCAACCATCTATTGGCTATTATTAGAATTTGTAGCCAAGCCAAGGGTTGAAAAAATTCATATGCAATGGTGTCTGGATTTATGTCGATGGAAACGAAGTTTCTGTCCAAATAGTAACATACGAGGTCAATGGACCCTGGCCTAACGGAAATTGAGTTTCCGCATTTAGGATAATATTACACAAAAAGACGTGTATTTTTGTGAAAGAATTTAAGAACATGTTTAAAATTTTGATTCCTTTGAAGATGGATTTGCAGGCTTGAACCAAGTTTAAAGAAAAACCATTTTTCATTAATTTTAAAAATTAAATTTCATCCGCTCATTGGACTGTACAATTTTAATAACATTTCATTTTACCGAAAACTACGAATGCGTATTTATTTTAAAAATTAAAATGCTGTTTTAAACTTGATACATATTTTATCGTACTCGGGCAGTGTGGTCGGAGCAGTTGAATTCAAAGCATGATTTTCCCTCTTCGTTTTTTCAGATATGTAAAAAAATTTGGTCGTTTTTTTACAGTATCCACAAACAAGAACTCGGTTATCACTATATTCACTGTCATCTCGATGCATTATTTTCTACTAGTACAATAAAACCTCTCTCCTTGCATACAAACCCACCCCATGGAGAATCCCTGGACTAGTGAAGATACAACAAGGTTATACTCTTCTGTAGGTAAATCTAACCATTCGAACGCTTCACATTCTAGTTTTTGGCATTTGAGTAACAACCTCCCAATATTTTTTTTGTATTCGGTGAGACTACCTTGCACCGCCCATCGCAATTTTATTTTGTACATTCCGAATAGAGAAATGGAAACATTGCACTTTTGTAGTTTTCATATTGACGTATATCACATTTGATGATGGGAGAACACCGTAATTATAAAAGAATTTAAATTAAAAATAAAACATGATCAACATATATAAAAACAACTCAGAATAATAAGATATTAACCTTATAACTTTCCATGTGTACTTATGTTTTGTATCGAAAAATGATCCAGCATTGAGTGGTTTCTATGAGTAAAGGTATAGTTGTTATGTTTAAGCTTTTTGAATATAGCCGTATTATTCAAAAATTTAGCCGTTGTAACGAATATTAGAATAGCATAGCCAGAAAAATTTGAATCACCAGTAGTAATTAGTTGAACTTAAAGTTTTCATTGATTCAAAGAAAAACTAAATTAGAAGTTCACTTAAATATAATGATTAAAAACTAACCTTAATAACTTGAAATTAAACTTATAACTAGTACATATTATAATTTCAAGTTATTAGCGCAAACTGATTAGGAGGAAGGTTATTATTGTTATAGGGATATTATTAGTATTGTGGTAGTGGTAGTGATGGTGGTTGTTGAGGTACTTGATGTCCATTTATCTTTAACAAAATTGTTTTTTTTTTTTTTCATAGTTGGCTCTTGTAATTGTAATCAGGATAAACATTGAGAGATCATTTTCCATTATACGTCTTTCTTCCACAACTTGATTGTGATGAATTTGTTCTAACAAATCTTTCACAAGTCCATATTATTGTTGCTGATGAGGTTCGTCTGCTATTCGTGCTTATCTAAGATATTCAATAAGTTTAGAACTTATGTCACTCAAGATTGATTCTTTTGATGATGGTGTAGTTGGTGTATTTGATTGTTGTATTTTCACGGATGTTGTCTTCTTAAAGAGACCTTTTGACTTGTGTTTTTCGCCCGATGCTGTGGTATTTCCATCAACAAACAACGATCCAGTTTTTGTATATTGCTCGGTAGAAGTTGGATGTTTGTGAAATAGGGACACCATAAGGGATTTCAAACAAGTTTTGAAAGTGATTTTCAACAGGACTGAAGGACTACGACTTGAAAATGGATTTTTGTAACGAACTTGACTTGAAAAAGGATTTTGGGTATATATTAGGGTTTTCAGTTTCCAAATGAGAAATAATATCCTCCTCCTCTATATCCGCATTTCCAATTTGATCCTCTATTACATTCCCAATGTCTCTAAGCATTGCATATTCTATGCTACGTTTAGAAGGTTTGTTGTTTTTTTTGTTGTAAAATTTATTTCTCGCCATTATAACCTATATTAATGTAAATGAAGCATGAAAACTCTATAACACTTACGGTCAACAAATTTAATTAACTTACATGGTTATTTTGATCCAACGTCTTACTCCCTTCGTTTCAAAATGATAGGCAAGGTTATTATATTTGGATATGTCAAAAAGATAGGTTTGTTTCCGTAAATAGAAAGTCAAAAATGTTTTAAGCTTACTTTGCCCACATGTTCTCTCTCTTATTTTTCTCTCATGTTTTTATTATTTAAACAAAAAGGATCACTTCTCTCCCAAGGATAAATAAGGAAAAAACATAAAAATATAGTTTAAATGATCAGTTTTCTTATTTTTTATGCTAAAGCAAACAAGTCTATCATTTTGTAACGAAGGAAATATTATTATTATTAACAATTGAAATAAATTTAGTAAATTCGTCCACTTCAACCTTGATGGTGCTAAATCTACCCAATAAATATAAAAATGACTATTAAATTATTTAATTAGGATGATTTAACAACACTATTTACTATAAATAATTGTTTTGAAGCATATGGCATTAAAATGAAAATATTTCTTATTTTGGAGTGAAAATAAAGTTCAATTATTTAGGGCAACCAGAACGGACGAGCAGAGCAAATACCAAACCAAATAAGTGGTCTTTGGTCCACCTTTTTGAAGCACAGCGGTCGAGCAAATATGGGAATTGGACCAAAGTTTTCACTGTTCGGGAATAAAAATAGTCCCAAAACTGGATCAAACGTATATACACTCGAGCGGTGTTCTGGCGTACCGTTTATTGTCAAACGTTCTGTTAAGAAGACGTTTGTTTACAGACGTTTTCTTAGGATAGAGTTTACAATTACGGGCGTAGAAGTAGAGTGACACCTGATGAAACGGATACACAGGAATGCGTCTGATGTAATGTTACACTAACACAACGCTCACTGAAGAAGTACCCAAATGTACGCCTGAATCAAACGTAACTCCACTATAATGCCAATGCAACAGGCGCAATTGTAGCGCAACATCTTTTCATTGGGAGGCAGTGTATTGCGACGCCTGGTAACCAAGCGTAATTGTATGATGACGCCGGTGACTCAAGCGTAGTTTTAGGCCTCCGCCGAGACAAAGAACGGCTTCATAGGGGTGCGCCCAATCCCAAGCGTTCCACTACGGATGCGTTTAGTTATGATGTAATTTTTGGTTACCGTTGAGATTTTCGTTGAGAAAACTTGACGTTGAGATATCCGTTGAGAAAAGTTACCGTTGATTTGCTTGTAAAGGCTAATTTTTTCTAATCTATATAAATGAATTGGTTTGTTGTTTTCATCTACTACAAAGGCATTTCACATTCATTTTTACTTGGATACAAGAAACTATTAGGTTTTTCAAAATTTTGGTCTTTCAAATCAGTTTGTAATCAGTTTCAATAATGGCACCAAAACCAAGAGGTCCAAATTTTACTACAAACGAAGATGTAACGATGTGTATGATTCATTTATCAATATCTCAAGATTGTAGTGTTGGTTCCGATCAATCAGAAGAAAGATTATGGTCTCGCATCAAAGATGGAATGAAAGAAGTTATACCTACAATGCCGGAACGCAGTTGGACCTCCATTCAAAAACGATTTCATGGAATAAGTAAAGATGTGGCGCTTTACTCTGCAAAGGAGGCGGAAGTGGAACGTGAACACCATACTGGATGGGGTCCAGAAACAAAGGTAAGTGAACATTTAATTTTTATGCACTGCCTTATTATAGTTTTGAATTGTATGTCGTGCACTAAACCTTTTCTAAACAAAAACAAATTCAAGAAGTAAAGAAGCTATTCAAGGAAGCTAGTGGTGGCAAACCATTTAAGCATGAAGAGTGTTACGCAATTATGTTAGAAAATATCAAATATTCACGACGATCAACAACTGTTTTCGATTCATCACAAGTTGAAGAAGATTCTGAAAGTAGTGATGATAACCAAAGCATACCGGGAACAAGCCAAGGCCAATCCAGTGGATATGAAGAAATAAGAGATATACCTAACACGTATCATCGCCAGATGGGAAAAAAAGAGGCTAAACGACTGAAGCAAACAGGGAGAGCAAAATCCAGTGCCCAACAAGAAGCCTTGGAAACAATTATTAACAACCAACAAAACTTCAACACCAGTTATACAAAAATAACAAAAATGAATTTGGCGCAGAGAGAACCCGAGTTTACAGCAAAAAAGGAGTTTCGCATAATGATGACGGACGTCTCCCATTTGGATCCCGCAAGAAAAGAATACTTTGAACTTAGGAAGCAATAGATTTTACAAAAAAGGAGAAGGCAAGCTTAAATCATTCTCATCTTACCTAAAACAGTAATGAACTTCCAGTGTACTTTTTCCTTCAATTAATGAAAACTATAAATTTTGAGTCATTGAATAGACTGTCAATTATTCATAACAACAAAACATAAGTACATTTTAAGATATCTCATTTTCGCATGAGTCGCGGTTGAACTTAGCACGTGCAACAAGCCTTTAAACCCCTAAGTGCCCCTAGCGGCCAAGTGGTGTCTCAGGAGGGTTTACAAGAGATATACCCACAAAACCTATCCGCATGGTTTAGTAATTTTTCATACATCACCAAAATCCGACCATAAATGTTCGATCAAGTCATTTCGTAATCGAATATGCGTTTCTTTGCTGTGTACTGCAAGTCGGCGTTGGTGAGTTCGCATCCTCGAAAGTTCAGCAGTATGTTGTCTCGAAATATTAACCGGTGCATGGTACCGCCCTTGATCATATTCATGTGGCCAATCACCGGGTAGACGTTCATCCTCCACAATCATATTATGGAGAATAATAACAGTTTTCATTATATATGCAAGTGCGTCCGGATTCCACATTCTTGCTGGTTGTTTGACTATGGAAAATTGGTTTTGCAGTACACCAAATCCTCGCTCTACATCTTTCCGGAAACCCTATTGCATTGCTGAAAATTTTCGTTTCTTTTGCGAATCTGGATGTTTAATCGACATGATAATGGTAGCTATCTCTGGGTATATCCCATCTCCAAGTTAGTACCCCATATAATATTGGTTTCCGTCCACCTCAAAGTTCACTGGTGGTGTCTTCCCGTTGATAAGGTTTCTAAAAATATAAGATCGGTTCATGACATTGATATCGTTGTTGGGACCAGGCATACCAAAAAAAGCATGCCAAAACCAGAGATCTTGTGAAACCACTGCCTCCAACACAATACTTTCACTGCCTTTGTAGGCAGTTTAGGAACCAGATTCGGCCGATGGGCGTCTGTCCCATTTCCAATGCATACAATCTACACTGCCGAGCATTCTAGGAAATCCCCTGGCATGGTTCTGATTAAGCAATAGTTCAACATCACGTTCGGTTGGGTTGCGCAAATAGTCATCTTCATATGAACAATCGTCTTACAAAACCTACGTGTTTCTTCCAATACAATGGTTTCTCCAATGCGTAAGTACTCATCTATTGCATCTGCCGCATATCCATAAGCTAACATGCGAATTGCAGTTGTAAGTTTCTGGTGCGGGGTTAATCCAAGACGGCCGGCTGCATCCCTTTTTTGAACAAAATAAGGATTAACTGATACGACATCACCCTAAATACGGTTGAACAGTTCTCGTCGCATTCTAAATCTTCTACGAAATACATTAGGTGGAAAAGTCGGGTTTATGGAAAAGTAATCTCTCCAGAGAAGCCTTGCTACGGACTCACGTTGTCTTTGTATTTGGATACGAGTATGTGGCCGGTCCATATTTGAAACGACCAATCCCAAAGCAAGTGCTTGGTTATTTTGGGTAATTGCAAATGAATCTTCGTCTGATGAGTAAACAATGTTATTACTATCATCATTAGATGTCGAAGATGCAGTTGAAGGATGAGGAGGAATAGAAGAAGAAGAAGCATAATACATATTGTTATTCTGATTGTATGCCATTGGTTGGGGAGGTTTGTAGTTTTGGTTTTGGTTCCAATGGAGGATCGTGTGTTCATTTTATAGGCATATTAAGATAAGTATTTGAGCACATTCATATTGCTACACACTATTTGTATTTTGAAAATTAACCGGGTTCAGTCAAGTGACAACAAAAACTGCAGGTAAATGAAAAAGCTAAGATAAGAAGTCTGGGTTGAGTAGCCAATACAAGGCAGTATTTGAGCACATTCATACTGCTACAAAGTATTGGTATTTTGAAGAAACATCGATATGGGTCCAGTGGGGTGGATAGACGTGACAACACAAGGCATGAGATGACAAGACAAAGCATTTAAATGAAAAATCTAAGATATTCAAAAGTGTTGGTTGAGTTGACAATACAACTGTGTTCTCTACTAAATACACATGCTAACTTTTATAACATCATTTAATTGAATTAAAAATACATACATTAAAGGAAATGAAATATAATTTATTAATTTAGTAGATTAAACTTAAGAAAACCTAATAGTGAAACCTTAAGCATTGGCTTGTAGGACGACGGGGACGACGTTCTTCACTTCTTAGGAGAATAATCAACACAAAAAGATTGAATTCTTCCATCACCCTTAGGATCTCGAAATGAGGTTTGTACCTGAAATCTGAACGTTTCCATCTTGTCCATTCCTCCAGAGATATGACAACAACTTCATCATCAGTTTCATTCCTAATTCTTTTATCATTCACCTTAGCGGTTAAAGAAGAAAATTCTAGTACTTCCTTTGTGATTTGCACATATGGACAAAAAATGCCTGCTCTGTTCCGGTTATTGGGATTACTGGTTTCGTTACAAAAGTTAGCATGTGTATATTCTAACCATTGCATGCTCATTGAACAATTCATCCGACGTTCCTGACCCCTTGCTGGATAATGTAATACTATGTTTCGACATATGGATAAATCTTCTTCTAGGGTAAAATTCTCTGCATTAAGCCTAAAATTTTCGTAATCCGACATTATATGAAAACAAGAGATTAGAAATTTTCTCTGAAATGTAAAAGATGTGGATTTGAAATGGGAATGATAGATATAAGTTCATTTATTTATAGGTGTATCAGAATACCAATTATAGCCGTTGATCAACGGTAACAATTCAAAACGGTAACAAAACGATAACAAAATTGGAAATCGAGATTTTTTTGAAAAATTAAAGATTTTGTACAATCACAAAGGTATTTTGAAAATTAACCGGGTTGAGTCAAGTGGGGTGAATAGACGTGACAACACAAGGCATGAGATGAAAAGACAAAGCATGTAAATGAAAAAGCTTACAATTATCTATGGAGATGACAAGACAAAGCATGTAAATGAAAAAGCTTACAATTATTTATGGAGATGACAAGACAAAGCATGTAAATGAAAAAGGTAAGATAACAATTCTGGGTTAAGTAGACAATACAAGGAAGAAATAAAAGAAAAATGAAAGCTAAGACAAGAGCTAAAAACAAAAACTGACAAAGCATGTGAATGAAAACATGTAGAGATAATAAGTGTCGGTTGAGTAAACAATACAATGAAGAAATAAAGGACAAAAGAAAATGTATATTGGAATGAAAAAACAATAAAAAAGAAAGACTATCCATTTTTATTTTGGTTCCCACGAGTCGAGCGAGGTGCCATAAAAGGAGGCCTTGTTGACGAAGATCCCGGACCCATGGTATTCCACATTTGTGGTGGAAAAGTTTGACAAAAACTGCCAAACCCAAGATATGGCTGTTGAGAACGAGCATGGGCCAGCTGTAGCTGCAAAATGTTGTTTTGATATTTGATTCCCGTAACTCTTCTTCTTTTGCCACAATATAGTCCATCCTCTCCCTCGTTTGCTCCAAATGAAACTTACAGAACTCTTGTGCAAAGTCAACATAATCTTGCGCAAGAGTATAAGCTTCGCCCTGTTATAGAAAATAATTAATAAGGTTCTCACCAATTTTTAAAAACTATGGAAAAATAATATTTGAAGTATCCTTACGTATGACCAATTTTCTTAAGGCGGAATGGCTACACGTTCAGTGGGTCCTTGTTCTCTAATAAGGTCACCCGAATAGCCGTATGTTTCCAACTCCCAATCGACTTTGGTGCAATATTTATGGCAGTTAGTAACATGTTGCCAGTACTCCAAATAAAATCATACGTAACTAAATGGACATATTCAGTTATAGGGACCACATTGTTTTCCCTCAACTCCATAGCTTCGTCATCGTTGATGTTACTAATACGGGCTGAGGGGTTTCTCGGAACTCCCCAATCACAATTGTTTTGGTGCCAACACCGTTCTCCAAGGTACACGTTATGCTGTACAAAGTAAATAACTATCAGCGTGACCTTCACCATCTTCCACGAGACTATAGTTCGGCAATCCCGGAACATCGATCGTTTTTTCAGCAGGAGGGTCTACTTGTGCATCCTCAACATTTTTGGCTTTCTTGTTTGTTTTTTTTCCACCAACGAATCTGGAGGTGACATTCCTCAACATCTATACAAACGGTACATACAAGTTATAAAATCAAGAGTAATCAACACAATGTACAAAATATAAAACTCCACATTTATCCATAAATCAACAAGAATACAAATTTCATCATTAACAAACATAATCCTCTAATTAAATAATCAAATGTACAAACATTCTTAAATCATCCAAGATATACCAATTCATGATTCACATAATAGCTCACTACTAATCAAATCATGAACCTTGCAAAAAATAAATAAAATTCTCAAATTCTATGAATTTTCCATAAACATTCACAATTCCCAAATGTCATAAACAATCAAGTGGAATCAATCAATCTAATAAAATTAACCACACAAACAACTCTAATTAATCAACAACTTAATCAATTGTAAATTTAAATTCCAAATTTCTATCAAATTTTTTTACCCAAATTACAACATCCAAACCCTAGATATATCCAAACCCTAAAATTACAATTTCTAAAACCCTAGAATTATAATAAAATATAATATCTCTTCAAACATATTTAAATAAATTTAATTAACATAACATAAAAACAAATCATAATATAAACATAAAATCAATCGAAATTTATATACAGATTGAGTTTGTTACTTGTTTTTTGTTTGAAATAAACCTAACTCTTTGTGTGAAATGCTACGGCTTGATTAACCCAATAAAATTTGAAAAACTTATTACAAGATTTAAGTGGAGGGAAACAAACTACGGCTTGATAGAATTGCGCCTGATTTTCTGCCGTTACTTTCGTCTGGATGTTTACAGGAGAATGGAATGCGTCTGATAGAAGAAGAAAAGAGAAGAGAACATAGAATTCTCCGCACAAACTAAACGCTATGCTGGGACTCCGACTGGATACACGGGCGTTTTTCTGTTTGTTCGCCTATATTCCAGGCGTTCATCTAAGAAACCGCTTCATCTTCTGGCGTCGTTGTGGGACTCCTCTTCTCATTCTGACGTTTCTCTGGTACAACGCCTGTAAAGAAGCGTTTATATAAGACTACGTTCCGTTGTCTGGCGTTTCTATAGCACTACGCTTGGATAACAAACGCTAGCATGGGATGACGCCTAATTATGCGTTTGGCTAAGGATGCGTCTGATTCTGGAGCGTTCCACCAGCACTGCGTCTCGTTCAAAGCGTTTCTTTAGGGTTGCGCCTATTATCAAACGTTAACCAAGTCTACGCCCAACACCATGCGTTACACCATTCAAACGTCCGTTCCATCTTACGTTGATCTAGAATTACGCCCAATAACAAACGTCTAGTTAGAAGAGCGTATGAGCATATTTGGGTCGGGGACCGTAGCGTTATGGGCGGACCAAAGACCAAACAAATTTGCTCAATGATCTTTGGTATACTCGTATTGCTGTGGTTGCCCTTAGGGACATATGTAATACCGTTTGGATATCTTTTTAATTTATTTATAGCATCCCCACCTGCTAGTCATATCGTCATATTTAGTTTAGTGTCGTTTAGTGTAGTTCTAAAATGACAACCGGTGCACATTTCTCTAAAATTTTCTTTCTTCTCTTCCTGGTCTGGTTCGCGATGGCGAAGAAGAGCCCCCAAATAATTGCTTGCATTCCACGAGTGTTAGTTTGGTTTCCATAAAGAGGTTATATTTTCTATAAAAAGTTCGTGTGATTTTAATTTCGATTTCATAAAAATAAAAAACAAAAACTTCAAATTACACGTTGACATAACTGGAGTTCAATCTATCCATCCACTTAAGCCATTAAGTCAGTTGGGATTCAAGATCATAGAAATGCCCCAATTTGGGGGGGTCATAAACTGAAAATGCCCCAAAACGGAAAAATTAACAAAAATGCCCTAGTCCGTCAATTTATCAGTTATCTTCGGGCGTGCGAGTTCGCATGTGCGACATTTGATAAAAATACCCCCATTTAATTGAACGGCTGAAATCAATTTTAATCACGTGCTCCTCACGTGATATCTCATCTGACGGTTGGGTCAGATTTTTGACCGCACGTATTTTTCGCACGCTTAGGTTAGTGAATGAAATTGACAAACACTTAAACAGAAGAACAAATCGTTCTTCTTCTTCTTCAACAAAGTTGTCGTCCTTCATCTTCAACACAGTGAGCTTGAGACAGGTTGGGGGTTGGCGGTTCTTCGTCTTCAACACAACTCAGGTAACATCCTTCGACTCCTTCGTTTTTTATTTATGAAGATTAATGGGTTTGGGGTTCTTCTCCTCTTTTTCTGTAAATTCAATTTAGGGTTTTTCAAAATTTTGGGGATTTTTTTCCATGTTAAAATTTTGGGGGATTTTCGGCTGTATTGAATGGGTTTTTTCCAAATACTGTTTTGATCTAAGATTGAATTGAATGGGTTTTGATCAGATTGCATTTTTCCCAAAAAATGCTAGGGTAGTGGAGAAGAAATTCAAACTGTTTTGATCAGATTGCATTTTTCGCACAGTAGTCGACTTTATCACCATCAATGAGTAATTTTTTGAATTTGGTAATGAGTAATGAGTAATTTTGAATCGTGATATTCCCTTGGAAACTTTTGAATTGGTAATGAGTAATTTTTTGTAGGTTCTTAGACGCAATAGTTTTAGCTTCACCAATTTTAGCTAGTGTTGAAATTGGTAATGTATCAATTCCTATTAGTGCAAATTCGTAGGGTCATGCGTCTAATTGTGTGTGTAACATCAACTGAATTTTTTCCCTATAGATTGAAATTCACTCGATTAGTATTATAGTTATATGTTGACAGTTCATTACCTTATCCTTTGATATGGCCTAATGAACAAGATTCTATGGGGGTATGGGGGGTGGTCTGCCAGGCCTGGCAGGGGGCATGGGGGGTGGTCTTCCAGGCCTGGCAGGGTGGTTGAGGGTCTGCCAGGCCCTGGCAGGGGGCATGGGGGTGGTCTTCCAGGCCTGGCAGGGGGTCTGGGGGTGGTCTGCCAGGCCTGGCAGGG
>JAJJMC010012129.1:1747030-1820470 GCA_023531435.1 Papaver californicum
GTATGGGGTGCCTGGCAGGGGGCATGGGGGTCTGGAGGGTGGTCTGCCAGGCCTGGCAGGGTGGTCTGAGGGTCTGCCAGGCCCTGGCAGGGGGCATGGGGGTCTGGGGGTGGTCTGCCAGGCCTGGCAGGGGGTCTGGGGGTGGTCTGCCAGGCCTGGCAGGGTGGTCTGAGGGTGGTCTGGCAGGGTGGTATGAGATGAATGCGTAATGAATGATTGCAGGTATTGTAGTAAATACTACACTGTGGAAATGTATAGGACCACCTACTCTTGGTCAATTCAACCATGGGGAGACATTGATGATTGGGAAAACAAGGTACACTTTAGTGCTTGTTTTGAGAATCTTTTTTTAAAATAATATTTCTTTTTGTACTATTGTTTTCTTTAGTATTTTATTAGTTTTTCTAAATCTGAGGATTTATAAAGTTTCCTAACCCTAACATCTATCTTCATTTGTGTAGTCTGGTGTGAACCTTCAACCTCCGATAAAACTAAGAGAACCAGGTAGACCTTGTGTGAAAAGGAAGAAATCTTGGATGGAGAAAAATAGCCAAAAGAAAACTAGAAAGTGTAGTACATGTGGTGATTTTGGTCACAACAACAGAACTTGCCAAGGTGGACCAGTTGGATCAAATCCAAAGAAGAAAAGTGTTAGAAAAGAGTGTTTGGTTGATAGAGATACGGTTGTTCAGAGAACTGTAACCCCAAAGAAGACAAGGAAGAAATATGCTTCAACAACTGCATCTTCAAGCAAATCAACACCTGTTGGCGTGTCCAAAGAGAAGACGTCTTCCGGCACTGCAGCACCCTCTTCTTCTTCTGTTGTTGTTGGTGCTTCCAAAAAGAAGACGTCAACCACTTCAGCACCCTCTTCTTCTTCACTTGCTGTTGGTGCTTCCAAAAAGAAGACGTCAACCACTTCAGCACCTTCTTCTTCTTCACTTGCCCCTGCTGCTAAAAGGAATGTGACTGGTACTGCACCATCCACCTCTTCTGCATCTGCTTCTTCTTTTCATCAGATTTACAATGGCACAGTTAACATTAGGAACCAAAACAATGTTATTGAACCGGATAAGAAAAGGCAAAGAAAGCCAAACTCAAAATATATGTAATCTTATGTTTTTTCCTAACTTAAGACTTCCTAAGATATTTTATGTTTTTTTATTTCCTGTACCTGTTTGTTTTTATGTAAGAATTACTAAGTATATGTAATCTTATGTTTATTAACTTTCATGTTTCTGTTTTTGGGGCATTTTTATTACCATTTTCCGTTTTGGGGCATTTTTGTTACCTTAACTGTTTGGGGCATTTTTATAAGATGATAATCTTTTTGGGGCATTTCCATAAGAAATAATTTGGGGGTATTTTTGTCAAATGTCGCACATGCGAACTCGCACGCCCGAAGATAACTGATAAATTGACGGACTGGGACATTTTTGTTAATTTTTTCGTTTTGGGGCATTTTCAGTTTATGACCCCCAAATTGGGGCATTTCTATGATTATCCCAATTATATATGTTGCGTATGGATATGGGTGAGTAATAGTGGTCCTCCCCCATCACATTAGAAGAGTGCCAAAACCAAACAAAAAATAGAGGTGAAGTGGTGAACTGAAATATGATAGATTCTAATTGATTTGTAATTTTGTATAGTTAGCTAAAGATAGTAAATGAAGGGTGGAGAAAACTTGAAGTACATCTATAAGTGCAGCATGGGAACTCTTCGAATGTATTTTGAAGTGAAACCTCACACATCAAATTTTGAAATTTATGGCGAAACAATCCTTCACTTCCTCTCCATTTTCCTTTTGTTTTGTTTTCGTGGTTTTAATCGTTATGACCAACTATCAGTAAGTAGTTACAAACTTACAGTGTTTGAATTTATTGATTATGTACTGTTTGTCTAAAATTTTACTAATATTTTTTTTCTGGTTTGATTGGTAGAGGAGGAGTTTTAGTCGATGGCAAACAAGTTTGTGATGGCAATATTCTGGGAGAAGTAGTATCTCGGGGTGGCGACTGTCGTCAATGTATTCCTCACTGTTTAAAGTTCTACGACGATGTTGTTAGGGGCGATTGTTTTCCGTATGTGTGTTTCTGTTGCGGTCCTGTGACCACTTATGAATCATACTAAACGTAGGCCTCATTAAAATGATTTATCATGGCACCCGGCCACTAAGGCACCAACATGCTAATTTCTGATCAATATCTTAACCTTTCTGGTCAATATCTACTATGATTCTTGTCAGGGATATTGGCGTATTGGCATATTGCACTGCTCATTTGTTAAACTCTAGTCAAGATCTTAAGTTACTCTTTAATGTGTTCCCTTGTAAATAAGAACCGCAAAGTACCAACATGCTAGGTGCAAAATTTATCGGTATTATACTAACTCTGTCTCATAAAAAGAGACACTTTAACTTTTTCATTTTTCTTTATAGAAAAAATAATAGAAAACTATAGAGGTAAAAAAAAAGAAGTGAAAATCTCTTTTTATGGAATAGAGAGAGTATTCTTTTTTGATAAATCAAAATTAAAGAAAAAACAATAGAGAATTAGTAAAAGGTATGTGTGTTTCATCTGTTATTTGGAATGTTACTTCTAGAAAGATTTATCTGATAAAATGAAAATTAAATTTATGTTTTTGTGCCTAATTTCGTGAAAACACCACTAAAAAGTAGAAAGCCCTTGCCAATTAGGCGCCACATCTAATCAATTTTCACGCCCAGTGCACTTTTATCTGCCCTTACAGACAACATTTCTTCAATTTTGGTGATTTGATGAAACAAAAGCTAGGAGATGGTTGATGGCACTAGTTAAATAGTAATCACTAATCAAACCAAAACGTCATTTCTTCAATTTGGTAATTAACTGGTATTTTTGAAGGTGATCTAATTTTTTTTTAGTGATTCCATAATAAAACAAAATAAGGACATTCAAAAGTAATTTCAAAAACTCCTTATCCATGTAGTTTAATTAGTGTTAATTAATTATATTAGTTGTTAAATTAGTTAAATAATAATATATTTTTTTATTTTTTTCAATAAATATTTTTTTATTTTTTTGATAATTTTTATTCAAATCATTGTATAATCGGTATTTTGATAATCTCGATTACTAGTGATTGTAAAATAAGCCCAAAATGAAATTTTTCTTCTTTCATAATCGGTGGTTTCGGCAAATTAGTTATGTACCGATTAAGAAAGTAGTCATAAAAATAATTTTTTCCAAACTTTTTATATTTTTTGAATTTTAATACTTTCATAATCGGTAGTTTCGGCATATTAGTTATCTACCGATTATGAAGTAGCCCTAGAAATAATTTTTCCCAAACTTAAAATTTTCAAATTTTTTCTACTTTCATAATTGGTAGTTTCGTCAAATTAGTTATCTACCGATTATGAAAGTAGCCCCAAAAATAAGTTCTCATAAACTTTAATTTTTTTGAATTTTTCTACTATCATAATCGGTAGTTTCGACAAATTAGATATCAACCGACTATGAAAGTAGCTCCAAAAATAAAATTTCCCAAACTTTAAATTTTTTGAATTTTTCTACTTTCATAATCGGTAGTTTAGGCAAATTAGTTATCTACCGATTCTGAAAGTAGCCCCAAAAATAAGTTTTCCTAAACTTTAAAATTTTTGAATTTTTCTACTATCATAATCGGTAGTTTCGACAAATTAGTTATCTACCGACTATGAAAGTAGCCCCAAAAATAAAATTTCCCATACTTTAAAATTTTCGAATTTTTCTACTTTCATAATCGGTAGTTTCGGCAAATTAGTTATCTACCGATTATGAAAGTAGCCCCAAAAATAAGTTTTCCTAAACTTTAAATTTTTTTAATTTTTCTACTATCATAATCGGTAGTTTCGGCAAATTAGTTATCTACCGACTATGAAAGTAGCCCCAAATATAAAATTTCCCAAACTTTAAAATTTTCGAATTTTTCTACTTTCATAATCGGTAATTTTGGCAAATTAGTTATGTACCGATGATGAAAGTAGCCCTAAAAATAATTTTTCCCAAACTTTAAAATTTTCAAATTTTTCTACTTTCATAATTGGAAGTTTCGGCAAATTAATTACCCCCGATTATGAAAGTAGCTCCAGAAATAAATTTTCCTAAACTTTAATTTTTTTGAATTTTTCTACTTCATAATCGGAAGTTTCTGCAAATTAGTTATCTACCGATGTAGCCCCAAAATAAATTTTACCGAACTTTGAAATTTTCAAAATTTCTACTTTCATAATCGGTAGTTTCAGAAAATTAGTTATCTACCGATTATAAAACTAGTCCCATAAATAATTTTAAGAAAATAACTTGATTTATTTATTTATTTTAGTTTACTTTTTTTTTTTAACGAAAATTTTAATTTTTTAATTTTTTATTAATTTATTTTTAGATTAACAAAAAAATAGAAATAAAAAAATCTAAAAAATAAATAAATAAAAAATACTAAACAAAAGAATAGTTTTATATCTAAAGGGTAGAAATGTAAATTAAACTAGTAAGGGTAACTTAGTACTTTTATCATTTTGAGACATCCCTTATCCTTTATCCTTGGATGGGTATAAATAAGTCGTCCCAAGTTCTTTTTGGGTCGCCCTCGACAGGCAGCAAGCTACACCGAACAAAACCCCCGCCGATTCCTAGGCAACTAGCCAACAAGCTATCATGGCACTAGTCTTTCCCTGCAGCTATATTGTGTACCTTACGCTAGGGGTAAGCATATGAACCCAAACCCACCAACCCGACCCAATCCACCCGCAGTTTGATGGGTGAACACCTAATCCGTTCATGGACGGGTTGGAAATGGATGTATTTTTAAAATCCACTAAATAGTGGGTTAGGTGCGGATGCATGTCTAGAAATCCATTGGTCACCCGCACCCTCTATGTTTAATGGTAAAGAGGAAATTTATAAAATACAAAGGGACATATGTGTATTTTGAAAGTAATATATAACTTTTAATGTTTTCATCATAACCTAGTTGTACCGATGAATCAAATTTGCAAGCAAGCAATACTGAACATACTCTTTAAATTTAACTTTTGGTTATTGGGATGACATTTTTATAATTTAGTATTGATATGTTGTAATATAACTTAGTATATTCTTTAAATTTCAGTAAATTAATGTCTAAATTAAATTTTTTTGTTAACATGTTAATTATTTCCATTTTTCCTAATAAAAACATGAAATCTGCAGATTTACCCTTATCCAATCCGCCCACCCGCCCATCCATGGATATCAAATCCGTGGGTGATGGATTGGACACAGATTTAAATCTAATACCCGCCATTTTGATGGGTTAGATTTGGACCGCACCAAATCCACGGGTCCCACCCGTTGCTCACCCTTACCTTAAGTTTTAGTTCTTGTAGAACTTCATATTTTTTTTTTGAGAAAGAGGATTAAATTGATAACAAGGTGCCGAGAAGACACAAGGATACAAAGGGTTTAAGATAAGAATAAAATAAAATAAATAAAAAGCTAGAAATCAAGTTAAGCACGACAAGAGCTCCGGCAAGGTAAATTTCAGACCTCAACTAGGCATGCTAAGAACATGATAAAGTTTGGCTTCTCATTGAGCCACCAAATCTTCAGAAAAAAACCTACAAAAACTTCCATAGGGATTCCCCATTGGTACAACAAGGCCTTGACTGCTATAATTGTATCGGCTTCACTTTGCGACTTGTTGTGAAAAAATCGTCTATTTCTCTTAATCCAAATAGCACATCATATAACATGCAAGAGATAATTCCAATTGAAATTGTGAAGAGGGTTAGGTCAGTTCCTTTTCCACCCATCGAGACACAAACCTATTGTTAAAGGAATTACTCTGTCGACCCCCGTGAATTTGAGAAAGTAGCTCCACATTGTATATACGTAGTTACAATGCAGAAGAATATGGCTATTTGTCTCTTGCTCCAGATTGTACATCTTACACATAGTGTTGGTTGATGCAGGGAGAATTTCCCTTATTACGAGAACATCCATAGTAGGAACAACATCCCATAAGGTGGCCCAAATAAAGAATGAAACCTTTGTTGGAGTAATGTTATTCCAAATTAATTTTGGGTCGGAGAAGTTTTTGTTGGAGAAAATGAGTTTTACATAAATGTTTTGTTGGTCTTGGTGTGGTTTGATCTTAGGACCTAAGGGTTCTATGGATGCTCACTCATTTCCTTGAGTGAATGAAACTCTTTAGTTTAGTCTCACATTGGGTAATCTAGAGAAGGATGTCCACTATATAACTATTCTCATATGGATAATATGTAAAACGTGGGTGGAATGAGTGGGCAAACAATACATGGCCCAACCCATGCCATATGTGTGAATCATGCACCAAGTCCTATGTCTACACGAATTTATGTTTGCAAGATTTTGTTTAGGAATTTAATTCCAAATATATTTTTGTTAAGAGTTTTATTTATGGAAAATTCTTTTTTTTCGGTTTTAATTGTTTTACAAGAAATAAAACCTTGTTTTATAAGAAAATATAAACCTAACTTGGTTTGCAAGTAACTTTCTCCTGTAAATACAACTCGAAAAACTGTTTTCAAGGTATCCCAGAAGCGGCTACTATCATGTATTCTTTTCACCATCTTCTCGCTTTGTTTTGCGCCTTTGAGTGTTTATTTCCTTTCCTTCCCTGTTGCTAAGTTCAAGAGTGGGTAGTTTGTAATGTGCTAATACAAGCTTTATAGGGCAATCTTATCCTCGACACATCTTCGCAAGTTGGGGTTTAGCATTGCTCTTCTCGAGTATACCCGCGAACTAATGTATTAAGGACAACTTGTTGAACCTGTGATTCTTCCCTCTTAGTTGTTTGTGGTAGAGTTGTTTTCGATTCAGTTCTTTATATATTATTCTGATACATCTAACATTGTTGTTCATTGTTGTAAGATTCCAACAATCTTAACACATTATCTTTATCTCGTAACAATGGGAAAGAACGATGTTGAAAAACCACAGAAGTTCAACGGAAAGGATTTTAAGAGATGGCAATCCAAAATGCTGTTTTTCCTGAATTTTCTGAATTGGACGTAGTACTGGTTCCTTTTGATAATTTATTGAATGTTGAAGGACATAATGGAGAAGACAAAACGTTTTTCAAGAGGCATAATTATATGGATAAAAATCATATTATGAGTTGTTTAGAAGATCCGATGTATGATTTCTATAATGCTAAAGAAAATTTCAATACTTATGATTTGTGGACTGCGTTAGAAGCAAAGTGCCAGGCAGAGACTACAGGTAGCAAAAAATTTCTGGTAGCAAAGTTATGGATTTCAAGATGACGAATGATAAGCCTATTGTTGATTAATTCCTTGAATTCCAACAAATCATCAACGAGATTCTTGCTGAAGTTATGGTCATTGATGAGACATTCCAACTATCATGCGGTGATTGAGAAGTTACCATCTTCTTGGTCGGAGTACAAAAGGAAGTTGAGACATGAAACTAGTGAGGTCAACATGGTTGAATTGGGAAAGAAGATTCTAGTTGAAGAACTGTTATGCACCAAAGATAAGAACGTGTCATCTGCAAGGGACATGACAAACAAGGCTCATATATATGAACACAAATCTTCCAAATCTGGAAAAGGTGATAACAACAAACGTAACCTAAGCATGGTCCTTACAACAAAGGTACATTTTATAAACCTGAATCTAGCATTACTAAGATTAAGGGTGCTTGCTATGTTTGTGGAAATCGTGGCTATATGAGAATTCACTGTAGACAACGTAAAGACCTTAATAAGAAGAATAATGTTAACTTGGTTGCTGAGAATAAGGACGATTTTTCTGCAATGGTGTATGAAGTTAATCTGGTGACCAATGTGAGGGATTGGTGGGTAGATTCTGGAGCTACCAAGCATGTTTATGGAAGGCGAGACTTGTTCACCTCCTATCAGAAGGTAGGGGAAGGAGAGAAACTCTATATGGGTAACTCATCTGCAGCAGAGGTTGCAGGAAACGGAAAGGTCGGGCTGAAGCTCACATTTGGCAAAACTCTCACATTGAATGAAGATTTTTATGTTCCAGACATCTGCAAGAATCTTGTTTCCTGTTCTGTTTTAGATGATAAGGGTTTTAAAGTTGTTATTGAGTATGAAAAAGTTGTAGTAACTAAGAGTAATGATTTTGTGGGTAAGGGTTATACGACTGAGGGTCTTTATAAGCTTAATGTAAAATCTTATGAAATAAATATGAATGATTCTTCTGCTTACATGTGTGTGTCTTTGAATGTTTGGCATGGTAAACTTGGTCATGTAAACTATAAATCATTGCATAAACTGGCTAGCGTAGGATGCATATCCAAATTCACATTTTCTAGATCATCATAAGTGTGAGATTTGCATAGAATCTAAGCATGCTAAGAAATCATTCAGTAAGAACGTCCAGAAAAATTCTAAACCCTTAAAATTAATCCATTCAGACCTAGTTGATATGAAGTCAGTTCAAACTAGAGGTAATAAGAAGTGGTTGTCATTTTCATAGATGATTGTACTAGATACTGTCATGTTTACTTTCTTAAGGGTAAGGACGATGCCTTATAAGACTTTTTAAGATGTATAAACTTGAGGTTTAAAATCAATTAGATGCTACCATTAAAAATATTAGGTCTGACCGTGGTGGTGAGTATGAAATACCTGTAGGAGAATTTTGCTTAGAACATGGTATAATGCGTGAGATGAAAACCCCTTATTCATCTCAATTAAATAGTGTAGCTGAACGTAAGAATTGTACCCTTAAGGATATGATGAATGCCATGATGATTAGTTCACAATTACCTCCATACGAGTTATGGAAAAGTAGACAACCATCTTATGCTTACTTCAAAGTGTGGGGATGTTTGGCAAAAGGGGTCATCCCTCTACCTAAGAGAACTAAGATATGACCCAAAACTGTTGATTGTGTTTTCATAGGGTATCCTGAGCATACTAGTGCTTATAGGTTTATGGTTGTGATGTGATTATAGTAGTGGTAAATAAAGTTCGTTCACTCGGACTTGTGGAGACTCGATTTTAGACCTAATTTAGATTCTAATTTTAATCTAGCAAAATTATACAAAAGTTGGTATCAAATTTAAGAGGATTGGGACTCAGGTTCCACCGATTTTCATAATCGAGTGATGCAAATATCGATTCTTAACAATTAAAGCTCTTTTATGGACTCTATGTCTTTGCCAAAGGTAGATTTATAAAACATTACTTGTAAATCATAAGCATGGCGCATCAAAAACTCTTAAGGCCAAGCATACACCATCAAACAAAATCACAAATAAATCATAAATCAATTAAAATAAGTGAAAAAAGTCATAAAAAATCGAATATAGTTACCAAACAAGTGTGAAAAATAGCCTCATCCATTATCCCAGTGATGGGGTTTAGCTTATCATGCTCAAAACACTCTCAAAAGATAGGTACATAGCTCAAAAGTATTTTGAAAAGAAGAAATAAAATTGAAACAGTAAATTTGAGACGTTTATAAATGTTATATATGGTGCTTTCTTTGTCGCTGAAAGGAACAAAAAAGTCACAAAATGTTTTACGACGAAGTTCTTCTTCAACTTTTGGCAACGATTTTTCAACCCTTTGGTGGCACTTTCTTCATCTTCTTCATCATGAGCAGATTTTTCTGATTTTTATTTTCTTCATTTTCAGTCGAAGCCAACCCCCTTAAAAGCTTCCCACGACTCCTCTATATATACTACACGAGCAAACAACCCCAAATCTTCTCTCCAATCTTTGCAATAATCTCAGAATATTTTCTAACCATTCTCGGACACTCTCGGTCTTAATTTTTTTCCTCTTTCAAGCAATATATTGATATGTTGCTGCGCTGGGTCGAGTATGGTTCAAATGATTATAGAAGAAGGATCAAGTGAAATAAGGAAGAAATCCCATATTTCACGTAATAATGAGCACGAGATTTTTTTTTCTCCCTGTTTTCAAATCAAAAATAATTTGTTACCAGATTTTGCTTAATTACCTAGTTTCCAACCATATATAAACCCTGCTAATTAAGACAAGAAGATATCTATCTTAAAACTTGAAAATCTTCTCAAACAATTCACGCAGAAGCTTCTCAGACTGAAAAGAAAGTTTTTACGCCATAATTAGTTTGAACTTAAAGAAGGTGGTGGCCCTTAATCCAAAGTGAGGGTGCATTAATCATATGAGTGCCCTTATCCACTCTAGGTGGTGCCCTTATCCAAAATAAAGATGCATTTAACATTTTTTCTGGATGCCTTTATCACTTTTTAAATCAAATTTTCCATAATCATTTATTTCGCAAAAATACCTACAAACACATAAAACTGATAATATTAGTATAATAATTGAGAAAAAGCAATATAGAAATGACCTTAAATAAGACATTTAAAAGTGTCTATCAAATACCCCCAAACTTATTATTTGCTAGTCCTCGAGCAAATCTAATCAAGAAAATAAAAATCCTAACTCACTCTCGCAGGCATCGCGATTGCACTTAGCATGTGCAACAAGCCTTTGAACCCATAGGTGTCCCTATCAGACGAGTTTTAGTCTCGTGAGGGTCTACAAGAGGTGTACCCACAAAACCTTTTACTCCAAAGCCTAGCTACTTGTGAATGATTGAGGTAGACACTAAACATGCTATTTAGTTGGCTACGAAATTCTTCGGCTATGAGAGGAATTACCTTGTTTTGAATCCAATTGTTGTACACGAATTTGCACTCAAACGTACTAAAATTCATATATAAGAAAACAAAGCACTACTCAAAAAGTCATACAATGGACCACGATACTCAGAATCTAACAAACCATAATCACATGAATATATTAAGAAGATGGATATGGAGATTAAATTGTGCATATGTTGACTAAGGTGGACGGTGTTTTCCAGAATATCTGTATGAACGTCATGCCAAGATGAACTCTAATGGATTGAGATACGCACTACTGGTCTGAATCATAATTCTAGTATCAACTCAGCTGGTATATACAAGGGCCCTAACGGTCGATTATTGAATATATACAATTATTTATTTATTTATTTTTGTATTCGACAACATGATTAGATATTTTGAATCTAAGCGCATGCTTCTTGTCAGCAGATTACATGATAGTTCCCATGGATCCTGCATTTCACGCTTGCTTAAGCGACGAAGACTGGGAGAACACACACGTATTGCTATCAAAGTGTTTTTTTATTGATCAAGTTCAATTAAAATAACGGGGCTTGATCTTAATCACTCATTCTACTTGATTCTGGAGACAACAAGGCGATACTAGTGCCCCACCAAATCACGTAGAGAAACACAAGAAGTTCCAAAAATAAAAAACAGAACGTGATATGGTGGCGACTCCGAGATATGGTGACGACTATCATGTTATTACTAATACCTGAGCTTTTTCCTTTTATGAATAGACCATTTAGTTGGGTCCCTCAACTTCTATAGACAA
Source organism: Papaver californicum (assembly GCA_023531435.1). Taxonomy (NCBI): domain Eukaryota; kingdom Viridiplantae; phylum Streptophyta; class Magnoliopsida; order Ranunculales; family Papaveraceae; genus Papaver; species Papaver californicum. The sequence goes on from JAJJMC010012129.1 coordinate 1,758,491, forward strand.
AAATTTTGTTTCCATCCACCTAAAATGGTTAGTGTCATCCTGAATTGTTTACAAGTTTCTAAAATTTTGGAGTTTTATTATTGCACTAAAAGTTTCTCCCTTACCCCCAAACTTAAATCTAACATTGTCCTCAATGTTCTAAAGATGAAATTAAAATCATGAATAAGGACAAACTGTTACCAATTGAAGAAAAAAGATAAGAAAAGATATTACCGTGTCGCAAGAGCATGGGTTACCTCCAAAGAAGTACTAGGTTTAAAATCTTCAGCCAGACTTAAGAAAGAATTAGTCACCTCATACAATCATATAACAATAGCCGGAACAACCGTGGGTCATCTGAATCAAATAAAGCTGACACAAATAAAAAGAGACTGCAGCAGGCCAAGAAAGTAAACAAACTGAGACAACCTTATCTAGTTTTTTGTTTAGGACAACTACATTTAGTTGCGGTTCAGGTTAAGGTTCTAGAAAAGGGTTTAGATAAAATATTTTCATAGGATGGATTTCCTCATAGGCATGATCAGAAAGGTCAGGTTGTAGAACACATAATAGTAACCTGGATAATTGTAGATCCTCAAAGTTAATCATATTGGACTCACACAGTTGACAACAATGGAAGTGGTGGTCAATCTTAAGAAAATATGTCAATTCTAATCTCCTAAAGTCATTAGGCTTAGTCTCAAAATTTAATAACTGCCACATTTGAAATTCAATCGTTCCCACAATTGGAAGAATTTTTTTTGGTGGAAAAACAAATTCAATTTTGGTATTATCGCCCGGGTAGACCACATCAACCATGGGATGGGTCTGAAATTCTTTTTGGACATCATTAGGTTCGGGAAACAATTCTTGAAGATAATCTCTTAAAATGGTAGAGGAAAAAACGTTAAGTCCAAAGGGAGGGACTAATTTAAAAAAGTCAAAGGTAAATCACAGGGAGAATGATATTCACCCGAAACTTATAATTTTTGGTGTCTCTAGATAGACTAGTCACAATTTCCCTAATTTCTAGATCATCAGATTCCTAAAAATGGTTAATTGCTTCTTCTAAGTTATAAATATAAGGTGCAGTCTCACCCACATTTAAGATCTCTACGATTCTAGCTTCTTCGTTTGAGACTAGTGTTCATGAATCGTTGGACTCTAAAACACTACTCTCGAAATAGACTCGTTCCTCTAAACCGTCACCGTCTTCATAATAACAAGGAAATATTTTCATCGTCAATAACAATGAGATCTCTAGTTAAATCCCATTCCTCTTGGTGAATAATCATTAATATTACTAGGATCGGAACAAGAAACATCATTATTATCATGAATCCCAATTGTTTTGAAAATTTCCTCATCATTATGACTACGGATTTCAATTTCCTCATCATCATAATAATATGAAGATGATTGAACCTTATCTAAATAAATATTATCTTCTATTTTAACCTCGTCCTCTAAACTAGGTAAATATTCATCATTATTATAAAGGGTAAAATTGAAAATACTGTATTGGCAATTAAGATTATTTTGAGCAATATTAACAGCTAACCGCTCTTCTTTAATTTTCTCCTCAACTAAACATGCATTCATTTCACTGAGAGCGGTAGTTAAAGCTACAATTTCTTTATTCTGTTCTAATGACTCTTCATAAAATTTCTTCACTAACATGTCAGTCTTAAGTGTCGACTCAGTTATTTGCTTGAGAGCCTCTTCTAGAGAAATAAAACTCACCTTTTGCTCAGTATAATATTGCTAATTTACCCGTTCGTACGACTGGTGAGCGTGCGAAAAATAATTGGGCTCGCCATGATATGAACCATAACCGCCAGAGGGTTGGTAGTGATCCAAGGTACTATCCGAACTATGGTCATAGTATGGGTAATGTCCATTTTGATACTCAGTCGGATATTCATTGTATTGGTTATCGTAATACCAGTTCGACATTTTTTTAAGTGCACGTGCAAATGCAGGTTCGACTAAAACAGGTAGGCTCAGGTTACCTTAGCAAAATATACCTATAGTCAAAGACTGGTCAAAGGTACAATGGCTAAGGCTCGTGGTGGTTCGGCTGATAACGCCCAGAGGGTTCAGCTTACTATCCCACATGTTTTTCCTAAAATTCGGTGCCGGAAGATGCATTTGGTGTGTGCAAGTGTTTTTTTTATAAACTAAAAATAAAAATTATCTACAAATAAAAATTTACTAATATAATCATGTACAAAATAAACTAAAATAAAAACTTGGATACTTACCTTTTTTGTAGATTGGGATTCACGATACTAAAAACATGAGAGTGGAGACTCGATTTTAAACTTGGATACTTACCAATTTTCTAATCTAGCAAAAATACACAAAAGTTGAACTTAAGAGGACTGGGACTCAGGGTTCCACCAATTTTCATAATCGAGTGATGCAAATATCGATTCTTAACAATTAAAGCTCTTTTATGGACTCTATTTCTTTGCCAAAGGTAGATTTCTGAAACATTACTTGTAAATCATAAGCATGGCGCATCAAAACTCTTAAGGCCAAGCATACACCATCAAACAAAATCATAAATAATTAATGAAAATCATAAATCAATTAAAATAAGTGCAAAAAGTCATAAAAAATCGAATATAGTTATCAAACAAGTGTGAATAATAGTTTCCTTCATTATCCCAGTGATGGGGTTTAACTTATCATGCTCAAAACACTCTCAAAAGATAGGTACATAGCTCAAAAGAGTTTTGAAAAGAAGAAATAAAACTGACATAGTTAATTTGAGACGTTTATAAACGTTACAGATGGTGCTTTCTTTGTCGCTGAAAGGAACACAAATGTCACATAATCTTTTACGACGAAGTTTTTCATTTTCAAGACGAAGTTCTTCTTCAACTTTTGGCAATAATTTCTTCAACCCTTTGGTGGCACTTTCTTCAACTTCTTCATCATGAGCAGATTTTTTCTGATTTTTATTTTCTGCATTTTTGGCCGAAGCCGACCCCCCTCAAAAGCTTTCCACGACTCCTCTATATATACTATACGAGCAAATAACCCCAAATATTCTCTCCAATCTTTGCAATAATCTCAGAATATTTTCTTACCATTCTCGGACACTCTCGGTCTGATTTTTTTTTTCTCTTTCAAGCAATATATTAATTATGTTGCTATGCTGGGTCGAGTATGCTTCGAATGATTATACAAGCAGGATAAGGTGAAATAGGGAAGAAATCCCATATTTCATGTAATAATGAGCACAGGATTTTTTTTCTCCCTGTTTTCAAAACAAAAATATTTTGTTGCCGAGATTTTGCTTGATTCCCTAGTTTCCAACCCTATATAAACTCTGCTAATTAAGACAAGAAGATATCTGTCTTAAAACTTGAAAATCTTCTCAAACAATTCACGCAAAAGCTTCTCGAACTGAAAAAGAAAATTCTTCCGTCATAATTGGTTTGAACTTAAAAAAGGTGGTTCCCTTAATCCAAAGCGAGGGTGCCTTAAGCACATGGGTGCCCTTATCCAATCTAGGTGGTGCCCTTATCCAAAATAAGGGTGCCTGTAACACTTTTTTCTGGGTTTCTTTAACACTTTTTAAATCATATTTTCCACAATCATTTATTTCCCAAAAATACCTACAAACACATAAAATGATAATATTAGTACAACAATTGAGAAAAAGCAAAATATAGAAATGAGCTTAAATAAGACTCATAAATGTGTCTATCAGGTTGTGAGTTCTAAAATTTCTTACATTGGGTTGCATTCTATTATGGAGTCTAGGGATGTAGAGTTCTTTGAGAATGTTTTTCCTTTGAAAATTGGTTCTTGAAAGAGATGTTTAGATGAACCCCTAGATATGCGTTCTACCAGTCATTCATTACCTTTAGAGGAAGATGAACCAGAATTTGAACCTAGAAGAGGTAAAAGGGTTAGAACTGAGAAAACCTATCCTGGTTGCATTACATACCTAGCCGAGTCAGAGCCACAGACTTATAGAGAAGCCATGACTTCTTCTGAAGCTCCATGGTGGAAAGAAGCCTCCATTAGTGAGATGGATTCCATCCAACATAACGGTACTTGGGAGATTGTAGATTTACCTCCAGGGTGTAGGGCCATAGGTTGTAAATGGATCTTCAAGAGAAAACATATTATAGATGGAACTGTTGATAAATATAAGGCTATGTTGGTAGCTAATTTGGATGCTAATTGTTGTTGACTAGAATTACTTCCATTTGGATGCTAATTGCTATAGCTTTTGTCCACAACTTTGAGATACATCAAATGGTTGTAAAGACATCGTTTCTAAATGGTGAACTAAATGAAGAAATTTACATGAAAACACCCGAGGGCTATGTAGTGAAAAATTGTGAAAAGAAAGTGTGTAAACTGATTAAATCTTTGTATGGTTTGAAACAAACACCTAAACAATGGCATGAAAAATTTGATCATTTGATGATTTCTAGTGGTTTTGGGATTAATGAATCTGGCAAGTGTGTTTACACTGAACTTGTTAAGGATGCCTGTGTCATTGTATGCTTGTATGTCGATGATATGCTTATACTAAGTACAAACATGGATGTTATTAATTCCACTAAGAAATTGTTGAATGAGAACTTTGACATGAAAGACTTAGGCCCCGCTGATGTAATATTAGATATGAAGATTAAGTTCTAATGGCTATAATCTGAGTCAATATCATTATGTTGAATCCATACTCAAGAAATATAATCAGTTTAATTGTAAACGTGCTTGTACTCCGAAAACAAATTTTCCACTTGATGGTTTTATTTGTTTATATGATTTTTCTTGTAATCTGAAGAAGAATAAAGGTGAGGGAGTTAACCAACTTGAATACTCAATTCATATGAAGTATGATGTATTTGATGAACTATACGAGACCATATATTGCTTATGTAATGAGTAGGTTAAGCAGGTATACTTGTAATCCAGGGAAGATGCATTGGGATGCACTTATTAGAGTGATGAGGTACTTAAAGTACACAATGTCCTTATGTTTGAGTTATGAAGGATACTTCCCAGTCATGATCCCAACCGTTTAATCCCTTAGAAAAAGTAAAACCTAAACCTAAATACCCAATCGTCTCTACTTTCTCGGTTTCTCTTCTAGATTCTCAGTTCTCACTCTCAGTTTCTCTTGTTCACTCTTCAATTCAAAGTTCAGAGTCACTCTTCGAAATTCAAATCACCACCAGTACCACCGTTAAATCACCACCATCAAGGCAACACTGTAAGTCTGTAAGATAATTTCATCTTTTGATTCAATCAGAGATGATTGTTAAGATTTATGTTCTTTTATTTTAATCTGATTCTTAGGGTTTATGTTCTTTGATTTGAATCTGATTGTTTGATGCTTTGATTGTAATTTCATCTCATGATTCAATCAAAGATCTGTTTTTTTTTTATAACTTTGGATTTGGGTATTGATTTATTTGTAGTAAAATCTGTTTCCTTTTTTCATTTGATGTATTGGGTTTATATTTGTTCTTTAACCTCAGTTTATATAGAAGAAAAAAAATTCACAGTTTGCGAATCTGCGATGATATGATTATAATCTATACATGAACCAACTTTTCTTTTACCTGATTAGTCAGATTCTGTCCATCCATATAGATTATCAAAATGTCACAATCTAGAGGCAAATGAGGTAATAAAATTATGCCATTGTTTTATTGATCAGTTAGTCTCTAACAACCAGTCAAATATCAAATCTATGATATAAAGGAAGCAGTTGTGTTAACTTTTTTGGAGGACTGCTAGTTGAATTTGTTAATCCTCACACACACACAAAGTATGAACAAAAGTATAAAACTATGGAAGACTAGAGAAGCTGATATTAAACAACTTATATGCGTATTACTGACTCATACATATTGTATAGTCACACTGCTGGCTTTATGGTACTATCTTATACTATTTTTACTATTGGTATTTCTGATTTCTTTCATTCTAATTGTTCACTTCTTTTGTTGCAGAGCTATTTGGTAACCTTGCTACTAAGATGCCTTTGTTGCTAGTTGGAAAATGTCGTAGAATTGCAGTTCTTGAACTTAGATGATTTCGATTTCGGTTGCAATCTAAGAATATTAAAATTAATTTTATTGTATAATTTTGAATGTTGGGACTTAGATTTTAAGATGATCGAATGTTGGTTAAAATGGTTTATCAGGTGGCGCGCTTGAGGATCAAAAAAACAGCCAAGTCCTGTAATTTTTTTTTGCATTGAATCTGGGCGGTGACCCGCACCCGACCCGCCGAAATGGCGGGTCAGACCCGACCCGCCCCTTCCGCGGGTTGGGTGCGGGTGAATACTTCAGTCACCCGCCAAATGGCAGGCCGGGTGCGGGTGGGGCCAAACCCGACCGATCCGACCCGATGTGCAGCCCTATGTATGAATACCATGCACAAATTCCTATGTCTACACAAATTGATTTTTACAAGATTTTCTTTAGGAATTTAAATTTTAAAAATATTTTTGTTAAGAGTTTTATTTATGGAAAATTTCTTTTTTCGGTTTTAATTGTTTTACAAGAAATAAAACCTTGTTTTATAAGAAAACCTAAACCTAACTTGGTTTGCAAGTAACTTTCTCGTATAAATACAACTCGAAAAACTGTTTTCAAGATATCCCAGAAGCGGCTACTATTCTGTCTTCTTTTCACCATCTTCTTGCTTTGTTTTGCACGTTTGAGTGTTTATTTTCCTTCCTTCACTGTTGCTAAGTTCAAAAATGGGTAGTTTGTCTTGTGCTAATACAAGCAATATCGGGCAGTCTTATCCTTGTCAAAATTTTACACGTTGGGGTTAAGCATTGCTCTTCTGGATTTCCTATAGAATCCAACAATTGAGTAGGTTCTGCGATCTCTTCCGCTTTAAGATTCCTAGGAAATCCCAAACTCCATGCTGAATTAAAAGAAGCAAATTGAATTACCTCACTGATAGTTGCAACTTTCGTCTTGCAGAGTCTCCATAGCAATCAGAATTTTGTCTTCAAATGAACTTTTGTGCACAACTCTCATTCCAAAAGCTGGTATTCTGGCCAATACGAAGAATAACGCGAGAATTGTCCGTAACCAAAGGAAGAAAGGTCATAATTCCTTTCCATAAGCTCGTGCCGTGAGAAATCTTGACTTTCTTTGGGTACCAAGCTGCTCCTTTCCCATCATATTTTTGCTGGATCGTTTTTCTCCAGAGGTGGTTCTTTTCTGTGCCATATCTCCGAATCCATTTGGATAACAACGCCCTATTTGTTAACTTAATTTTTCGGATGCCCAAGCCTTCTTTATCTTTAGATTTACAAATCTTGCTCCAACCCACCCAATGAAAAGTCTTCTTTTCTTGAATATCCCCCCAAAGAAAAATTTCAAGATATTTTCTTTATCTTTTTTACCACTGCTACTGGAATAGCAAACAGAGATAAATAATAAATCGGTATGCTTGATAAGGTGTTGTTGATTAAAGTTAGTCTTCCACTTCTTGACATCATTTCCATCATGGACTTTCATTGTTGGTTGATTATCCAGGAAGTTGGAGCAAAGAAGATATGCAATTCCAGATATAATACAACAATTGGGTTTGAAATAAGAAATGGGGACATCAAAAAGAAAAAAAATGATCAGGATAACATTTTTTCTCGTTTCGTGTACCCGTTAACAAGATCTTTTGCAGAGATATATTTCCTCGGGGCGAATACACGATTTCAGATCTTTGTATATAATCTTATAGTAGTTGAATTTTAGCACTAAATTAGATATGAATATTTGAACATAATCGGCGACATTCCGGTGGTATTTACTAGAGTAGGAAATTTTGATTCTCATATTTCTACGAAGAAATGAATGACTTGTCCCTAGCCTTTTTACTCATTTCATTTGCATCCACTGAGGAATGTGGGGATTCAAAGGAAGGAGAAGAAAAGTAACTGCTATGGCATTACCTATATTTACCCGGAAAAGTAAATACAAAAATTTCCGATTGGCGCCAAATTCGGATCATATATTACCACTAACATTAAATGCCGGTCCAATTGTATCAAATCCAATGCTAACCTGATCTCTTCCCACTAATGCTCAAAGTCCAGCAAACATGGATTACTCGAAGTACAAGAATTAGTTGTCAACTGCACATTTCACGTTCTATATTCATGAGTTTATAATTATGATGATCTTTTGCCTGTATTCCCATTTAACAAGTTTTGCGCTAAGGTTTCCTACCATTGCGCCAAACCCTCCGGAATGGCCTTTCATCGCAAAAATAAAAATAAAATACTTACTCAGATCACCACTAACATTAAATGCCGGTTCAGTTGGGATCCTGGTTCATCCCCCTAATCTCCTTCCATAAATGTTTTGCTCGAAATCCAGTAATCATGGATTAGTTACCTTAAATAAATCAACAAAAGTGTACTTCTATTTGATTATTATTACTTTATTTATTGTATTTTTTTTGGTCGGTTCTAAATCTCCAAGTAATATTTATGAATATCTTTACACACTGTGGTTAACTTAATTTCCACCGGTAGAACCCAATATCAGCAATAATTCTTGAAAGCATTATTTTCCATGAAGAAAGAAAAGAAAACACTGACACATAGAGTTGACAAACGACTTAAATTATTTCTGTATTATTAGCTAGCTCATGTGCGAAAAACAAAATCTCAAGGACAAGATCCTAATTAATATGAAGCTTTGCTAAATATATTGGATTCGTGATTCTAGTATTCGACATATACATGATGGAGTTAGTTCCTTATAAATAGTTGTGTAGGATTAGAAACTCCAGTACTCTTCATCAATTCTTCTCTGTTTCAGTTAATAGGTGGCTTATTATCTCTTGCACATACAGGGGTATTAAGCTCCAGAGAGAAGTAATATCATGGCTCGATCTATGGTGCATCTTGTTAGTGCATCAGTTATGATATTATTGATGGTGGGGAAAATAGCAGAGGCAGCCAGAAATCCACCTGGATTGGCAGAAGACAGTCCTAGCAGCACAGAAAGCACTGCTACATGCAAGAATGAAAAGTACAAGGAATGTCACAACTTGGTTCATGTTTGCCCTAAGAAGTGCGATAATGGTTGTCACGTCCATTGTCGTTCATGCAAACCCATTTGTGGTCCTGACGATGGATCATCAGACGTTGACCCTCCTACGGAGCCAACTACTCCAACACCAACTCCTGTAACCCCTACACCACCTATCTATCCAATTCCAACTCCAGTAACACCATCTCCAACTCCAGTGACACCATCTCCAACTCCGATAACTCCAACTCCAACTCCAGTGACACCTTCTCCAACACCGGTAACACCAACTCCAAGTCCCGTAACCCCCACACCACCCACCATGCCAACTCCAAGTCCCGTAACCCCTACTCCACCCACTGTTCCAACTCCAAGTCCCGTAACCCCTACACCACCCACCGTGCCAACTCCAACCCCAGTAACTCCTACACCATCTACCCCTACAAATCCACCTGGTTCTGGTGTTTCAGCAAAAAAGAAATCTAGGTGTAGAAACTCCAAATACAGTAAATGCTACAATGTTGAGCATGCTTGCCCTGCTGCCTGCCCAACTGGATGTGTTATCAATTGTGTTTCCTGCAAACCCATGTGCAGTAAGTTTCTTATATATTGCATTATGATCATGTAGTTTGACTTTAAATTATCCACCATAAACTATTAAGTTATTAAATATGAACATTGTGTAATAATCTTCCATATATTTATGTGCTAATCAAATGATGATTTCTTTTGCAATTTGTGCAGGTTGTGATCAACCAGGAGCTGTTTGTCAGGACCCACGCTTTGTAGGTGGTGATGGCATTACCTTCTACTTCCATGGGAAACAAAACCGTGATTTTTGCCTTCTGTCAGATACCAATCTCCACATAAATGGCCATTTCATTGGTAGAAGAAACCAAAACATGAACAGAGACTTCACCTGGGTCCAAGCTATTGGTGTCCTCTTCAATGACCACCAAATCTATGTCGGCGCACAGAAGACAGCCACTTGGGATGATTCGGTCGACCGTGTGGCACTTTCTTTTGATGGACAACCCATATACTTGCCTGAATTAGAAGGTGCTAAGTGGCAATCTGAAGTTGATTCAAGTATCAGCATAACTAGGTCCGGCGTAACTAACAGAATCATCATTGAAGTTGAAGGAAACTTCAAGATAACTGCTAATGTAGTGCCCATCACTGAAGAAGAATCTAGGATTCACAACTACGCTATAACAAGTGATGATTGCTTTGCTCATCTTGATTTAGCTTTCAAATTTTACTCATTGAGTGAAGATGTGAATGGTGTCTTAGGACAAACTTATGCAAAGAACTACGTGAGTAGAGTGAAGATGGGTGCGTCTATGCCTGTCATGGGTGGGGATAGTAAATTTATCACCTCAAATCTCTTCAAGAAAGATTGCGCTGTAGCTAGATTCATAGGCACCGAGTCTAATGACAGCGGTTCTTCTTCAGAGTATGGCAGCCTAAATTGCAGAAGCGGAATCGATGGGACTGGAGTAGTATGCAAAAGATAGATATATCAACTATATCCTGAACTCATGAAGATGCCTACAATTTTTAACTAAAGATGGTACATGATTCATCATATGCCTGAGAACACCTAAAATTAGTGCAGGTGTACTTTTTGTTTGTAGTTTCTGTATTTTTCTTTTGATTTTTATCTCTTGTTAATTTTTATTTTGCTGATTGAAAAATAATTAAAACATAATTAATTCAACTAGTCCAACCCTCCGGTCAAAATTACGTGCACACTCATGAAGATATTTTCTTATGGTACCAAAAAGCAGAAGTGAATACAAAACGTGGTAGACATGATATTTGGATAGTTAGATAAGATTTTGAGTGATGGGTGGAGAAGATTTGGAACAAAGTATTTGTAGTGAAACCTTCATAGTCAAATACGGACACTGATTTCGAAAACATGGCGAAAAATTCTTTCATTTTCTTTCACTTTGGTTTTCTTTTGGTGGTGATTTTGATCGTTATGACTAACTATTAATAAGTAATTATTTGATTAATAGTTCCTGACTGATTATATATTTGGCTGTCTCAAATTTGACTACTAATATTTTTGGTTTTGTTTTGGGGGATGACCACAGTGGAGGAGCTGTAGCTGTTGGCAGACAAGTATGTGATGGCAAGTGTTTAAATTTAACGATTGTTGTCTCTGTGTTCCTCGCTGTTCAGAACGGTTTAACAACGTTGGTAGGAGTGATTGTTTCTTTTATGGGTTCAATCAATATCAGTGCTTCTGTTGTGGTCCTGTGACGACTTATGAATCATTAGAAACGTCCCAAGTGAGACCAAATGATTTATCTTTTGGAGTTTCAGCTCTACAAACACCACAATTAAGACCTACACATTATAGCAACGTAACATTAAGCTGAAAACAGACTTGAACCTAGTATTAATATGCTCAATAACATACAAAACCAACACCATAGTAGTAGGAACACTACACATAGTTCACACCCAAAAAAGATTGAACAATAAGGAAATAGAAAATACAAGACACTTAACTTTCTTGACTTATTATCAACTTCTATTTCCTCACGTTAATTGATGATGGATAGATAAAACAAATTTTCTTTCAAAACAAATATAAGGTTAGAAGTGAGTCCTAGTCATGCTTGCTATATGTTATTCCAACCTTTCCATCATGAGTTGGAGGGCACCTCATGGATACAAAGGACATCTCGAAGGACATGTCAAACTAGAGGACATGTCATGCTAGTCTTTAACCTTATCTAGCATTAACCTTAAGCTAGTCTTTAATGCATGATTAAACCATAAACATGTCATAAACAAACCATAATGCGGATTACGACTAATCCGACTTAACTTAATCTAAACAAGATTACCATAATCTAATGAAGATTTGTTGCGCAAAACACAATATGTTAACATCTCCCACTTGTTTAAGCAACAAAAATAAATTTTATGCTAGCCGCACACTCAAGTCAAATAGTACGATAGCTTTCGACTATAAAGACCTACACGTCACATTTAAGATGTTAAGCCATTTCTACAATCAGAAAACTAGACGACCCATTATTCCCAATTAAAATATTTTCAATTTCAAAACAGAAAACATTTTATTGGCTTAACTATACGCCAAAACGAAGATGTACTTTATTTGGCTAAACTTATGCCAAAACACGCTCACTTGAAAACTTTATTTCGCTTAGCCTTATGCCAAAAACCGAACTGCACTTGTAACTTTATTGGCTTAACCTTATGCCATACAAACAGCACAACATATGCTCTTACCTTAACCCTATGATCTCCTTAGTGATATCCCCATTGTCTTGTTCGAATTAAGCACTATGCTCATATTCTAATGAGATCAAGAACTTTAGGATATTTATGATATCGAATTGAGATCCAATATGTCCCATACCAGAGACTACTTTATGAGCATATAAACCTTGCAAAAATCAGGGAATAAACAACAAACATCATACTCCCACTGAAATTCAGATTCTCCACATTGCAAGAATAAAAAAATGATGATAACTAGTAACAAACATCACTCCCACTGATTTGCAGATTCAACCACAGCATACACATGCTTAAGATCACTTTATATAGCTATACAAACAAACCATATAGATAACATATCAATAAGAAAAAACAATTACATCTTAAACTCAAAACAAGACTCTGTATCATCGCAAATCACCTTTGGGCAGAAAATGCGACATACATGAGTCCTAATAAGTTTAAGATCAAATTCTCATATGAAAAAACAGTTGCCCATATGAGACTTGATTCACATCAGATTTCATAATACAAATCACCTCTGGGCAGACTCGTATTTGTAATTTCTGAATGAATCAAAACAAACCATCACAATCATACAATTCTCATTAAAACACTTCTACATGCTCTCAAAGTATCACTCTGGCAATACTTAGTCGAGTAATGATAGCTACAGATTGTACAAGTTACAATTTTTCAAAACAGAAAAATTCAGATTTTATACTTATAACAAAACTGCCAGCTTGAGAAGTTCAAATCTGCAACATATGTGAACAAACCTTGATTGTGATACATGAGTCTTATAAAAATGCTCCAATACTTGCTATACTGATTTTTCAACCCCACGACATCAAGTATGAAGTACGAAATCACCATATATGAGAAGAACTACAACTTTAGAAGGAAAACAATCCAAAACTTCAATCTTACAACCACTCTAGCAACTGAATATGTAATAACTAGGTGAAATAGAAGTTGAATGTTGGAGTTGTAGCTCCATAAACACTACAATTAAAGCCTAAAAATTGTAGTAACATAACATTAAGCTGAAAACAAACTTGAACCTAGTATTAAAATGCTCAACAACATGCAAAACCAGCACCATAGAAGCAAGAACACTACATATAGTTCATACCCAAAACAGATTGAACAATAAGGAAATAGAAAACTCACGACCTCATGACTTATTATCAACTTATATTTCCTCACATTACTTGATGATGGATAGATAAAACAAATTTTCTTTTAAAACAAATATGAGGCTAGAAGTGAGTCTTATTCATTCCTGCCACATGTTAATCCATCATTTCCATTCTTTGGAAGAGACCCCAGGGATACAAAGGACACCTCATAGGACATGTCAAACTAGAGGACATGTCGTGCTAGTCTTTAACCTTATATAGCATTAACCTTAAGCTAGTCTTTAATGCATGATTAAACCATAAACATGCCATAAATAAACCAGAATGCGGATTACGACTAATCTGACTTAACTTAATCTAAACAAGATTACCTTAAGATAATGAAGATTTGTTGCGCAAAAAACAATATGCTAACATTATCAAGCCAAGATCTTAAATAAGTTTCCTTTTTTAAATTTGTGTTTTTGTATCGTATTGTATACAAAAAAATAAGGACGATTGTTGAAATCGTTAGTCGAGTCCATCTATGTAATACTTATACTATCGTTTTTTTTAAAGAATGAGTTGAATACGGATTTTTGAGCCACATCCAATCAATTTACCACAAACGAACCTCTTGATGATTGGTTTAGATATATAAAAGAGTCAACAATAAACAGAAAAAAAAAGTGAAAATAGTCACACTACCACTTTTAATACTAATTTTTTTTTAGGTAAACAAGTCAACAATAAAGTCTTCCATGCGACCTCCCCAATCCTCAAAAATTTCTTCGGTATCTCCCACAAACAACACCTTCTCAGATTTTGGTTCCTCCTTTTCAAGGGTCTTATCTTGAGAAGGCCAAAGCACCCCGAATCTTTGACTGTTTCGACCAACTCCTTATGAAATTCTTGGTTAATAAGTTTCATCGCTTGCTTCTGCTTATGGTTTTCCTTGTGATTAGCACGTGAAAGGATTAATGATGGCAACGTTGCAGCTGAGCTAATATAGGCCGCCAAAACCTTGGCTTTGGACATCTAACGGAAAAAAATAACATAATAGTTGTCAGTTCAATCATTCTGTTCGATTCCGGTGACAGTATGCAAGGTTTTCGACTTCAGGGTTAAAAGACTGTAACATGAAGATATAAACCTTACATCCTAAGATAGATTTCTGAAACCCCTAATTCTATGAGAGAAATAAAATCTATAATGGCTCTTATCTTTTAACTTGTAAACCTAATTACTATTTAGATAATATAAATTGCCTAAAATAGCAACAACTATCTCTTATTAGATGATACGAACTACTTTATTTGAGTAGCAATCATCCCTTATGTTGGATAGAATGAACTGCTTTATTTAAGTAGCAATTAACATTATAAACAAACGTCATAAAAATAAAGAAAAAACACAAGCTGAAATCTGAAAACTCATATATATATACAAAAAAACTTTTTGGATCACTTTATATTATCACAATGTTCCTATTATATGTAATAATACTGACTTAATTATGAAAATATGTCTCATGTGTTAAACACACAATAAAATAAATAAATAAATAAATGCAATATTTTATTAATTAAAAAACATGAAAACTTGTGACATAAGTTGTGTCCCTTCATTTTAAAACCATTGTTTTGCTAAGTAATTAAGTTATGTCCCATTTTTAAAAACCCATTGTTTGAAAAATGTTGTTGATTTTGTGAAAGACATGTCTATAATTTGGCAAAAAATATGAAGATGAATTATGTATCCCTTTATTTTAAACCCATGGTTTTGCTACATAAGTTGTGTCCCTTTATTTATCACATTGCTTTGCTGCATAAGTTGTGTCCCTTCATTTTAAACTTTTTTTTTTTCAAATGACACTTTAAATTCTTAGATAATGTAAAATTGACGTATGACAAAATGATTCTCCTTTATATAATAAAGTATTATATTAGCTCATCCTTCCAAGAAGCAAGCAAATTTCTATTGTAGCAAAACAATAAAAATAAAAAAAAAACACAAGCTGAAATCTGAAAAGTCATATATATATATATATAAAAAAAAAATTTGGATCAATTTATATTATCACAATGTTCCTACTATATGTAATAATACTGACTTTATTATGACGGGTTTGAAGCGTTTGTAGACTTTTTTTCTTAAAGCATAACAGTTGTAGACTTGTATTATAAACAAACGTCATAAAAAGGGAGGGTCATAAAAAAGGAGGATTAACTAGAAAGGCCAGATTTAAGGAAAGAAAATTGAAAGCATCGTTGAAAAAAAATGTCGTAAGAGAAATACTTTTGGAAGTTTTAAGATATCAGAAGATGGAATGACATTTTCTCGATTAAATTCCGAAATGGAAGACTGTCAAAAGAAAATGACAGTTAATGATATAGGAAGATTTTTCAGATTTTCACATTTTGAATAGTAACAAAAAAAATATTTTGAAAAAAGATAAAATAATTTTGGAGCGAATAAATTTGGATTATGGATGTATGACAGTTGCACAAAGTGCAAAAGAAAGGATGAAAGAAAATAAAATTGAACCCTAATAAGATATTAAGAATCCATTTTCGTCAAAGGAACGAAAGAATTATGATCATTTCAAAATAGGGTGTCATGGCCGAAAACTTAAGAAATTTGGTTGAGTGTTGACCAAGAAGATGGAGTGAGTTACGGTGAGTCAACTCAATGAATTGACCGAGTCAGCTGAGTCATGTGTTGAGTCTGGATCGGTTAAACAGGTTGGTTCATAGGTTAGTCCAAATGGGTATACATGTTAGTCTGGGTTAAGCCCATGAACTTGGCTTAGGGCTAGATTCTTTATTTTCTTTATTTTGGACCTCTTAAGATCCAAAATAGCTTTCGGTTCCTTATGCAAAGTTGTAGAGTTTGCGAAAGATTTCCAATGATACCTAATTCATCTGATTTGGATAATTAGATATTTATTTATAATATAATTAGTGGGTATAATATTATAGAACAACTAATAGAATTAGAAATATTAATAGTTTCACTTATCTAGTAATTGTAAACTTGTATTATAATACGTTATGTATATTTTATAGGCCTATTGGTTATATCCTTAGTGTTTTTGTGTGATTAACAATTAGTCAATATTAACAACGATCGATTCAATGGTTAAACCAGTGAATTAAGGAATACGAGGTAGGTGTGGCTTGTCATTAAAAAGGTGGAAACTCCTATAAACAACATAAGGATCCCGTCAACATGTATATATCTAACGACGTAACTCCTATAAACAACATTCTAAAATTAAATTTTGGATAATCTATAGTTGTTTGCATAATCTAAATTTATGTGAATCCTAAAGTTTGCATATAAAACCAAAAACAAAAATCAAAAAAATGAATTAGAGAACAAACAAACTTACCACATTTGAAATCCTTGAAATAAAACGTATTTGTAGTCTTCCACCAGCGTTGTAATATTACTTGAACAATTTGGAACGTATGGTTCTTTTGCCTTAAAAAATAGAAACACCACCAAGGATATCTTTAGACTCTATCTTTAACTGCATGAGGGAGTCATTCATACACCATATCAAACTCAATCCACCCACCTATTAACTTGGTATACTGATTTCTCTTAATGGCTGATAGAACCCTAGAATACATAATTTATGTATCAATTTCTTATGTTTTTATTTATTAGTTTTCTTGTTTTAATGTATATTATGCTTTGTTTTTTATTTTATAGGTGTTTTGGAGTCATTTGAAGTAAAAGAAGAAGAATTATCAAAAAAGGCTAAATCATCATTTCACGGGCAAATGTTTGTCGCAGCCGTCCATATGTTAAGGGTCAACCAGCTGAAGTCCAAGAGAAATAGCTAAAAACAACCAACTTATTTACTAAGGGCCACCATACTTTTGTTACAAGCTACATTTAAATGACATCCCACATCTAATTTTCGGGCGCCCAAAACCGACTCATTATAACTTATCAAATTAGGTCGAGACCAAGACCAAATCCATTATTCCCACTTTCTGTCAATAAGAGCTGCAGTCTGCCGTTTGTTAATCGTGTTAGCTAGGGATGTTGTTCGATGGGTTTGGAAAGAATTATTAGGTCGAGATGGACATGACAGACTTGGGTTTGATTTTGTTAGTCTTTTGGTGTTTGTAGAGACCGAGAAGAACAAGAATACGCAGGAATTAGAGAGGAGTTGGAACTCAGATTGAAGAGTGTTAAGCCGAGAAACAACTCAGGGAAGAAATGATGGGTCCTCCATGAGAAATTGAGAAATGGGTTGTCGTTAGCAGAGAAGATTGAGCTGGTAGTGAAGTGATTGATGAATTTCAAGTGGATATTAGTGATGAGATTACAGGGTTTGAAGAAGTTGTTTCACTGCTGAGGAAAAACAATAGATGATGGTAGTGTTATTTGATGATGAACAAATGGTTTTGATTTCAGGTGGAATTTGTTGGAGAAAATGAGTTTTAAACTAAATGGTTTTTGTATTGGATGCTCACTCATTTCCTTGAGTGAATGAAACTCTTTAGTTTAGTCCCACATTGGGTAATCTATAAAGGATGTCCACTATATAACTATTCTCATATGGATAGTATGTAAAACTAGAGGGTGGAATGGGGTGGGCAAACAATACATAGGCTAACTTATGTATTGGGCCTACGAATATGAAAGACATCAACCATGATCTATTATTTTTACCAAAATATTTTTACAAGAAATTCGAAACCCTAAAGGATTCTTTTTATGTTTATCTTGGGAAAACTTGATTTACAAGAAATCCGAAACCCTAAAGGTTTCTTTTCTCCTATAAATACAAAACGTTTTCAGAGTTGAAATCCATCCCAGAAGCGGCTACTATCCTGTCTTCTTTTCACCATCTCCTCGCTTTGTTTTGCGCTTTTGAGTGTTTATTTCCTTCATTCCCTGTTGCTAAGTTCAAGAGTGGGTAGTTTGTATTGTGCTATTAGAAGCTATATCGGGTAGTCTTATCCTGGACACATCTTCGCACGTTGGGGTTTAGCATTGCTCTTCTCGCGTATACCCGTGAACTAATGTGTTAAGGACAACTTGTTGAACCTGTGATTCTGCCCTCGTAGTTGTCCGTGGTAGAGTTGTTTTCAATTCAGTTCTTTATATATACTATTTTGATACATCTAACGTTGATGTTCATTGTTGCAAGATTCCAATAATCTTAACACATTATCTTTATCTCGTAACAATGGGAAAGAACGATGTTGAAAAACCACAAAAGTTCAACGGAAAGGATTTCAAGAGATGGCAATCCAAAATTAATGTGGTCGTGAAACAAATAGAAGAAAGGGTTTTGAACAGATTTTGAGAGAAACTGGCATAACAAGAATTGGGTTTTCAAA
This sequence comes from Papaver californicum, assembly GCA_023531435.1. Lineage (NCBI taxonomy): Eukaryota > Viridiplantae > Streptophyta > Magnoliopsida > Ranunculales > Papaveraceae > Papaver > Papaver californicum. The sequence continues at coordinate 1,777,259 of JAJJMC010012129.1, forward strand.
TTTGAAGCATAATGATTGGATTTTAAGTTCAAGTAAGAACAGTGGATCGAGTCTGAAATGTGTTTGATGTTACGAATGAATTGAATGGATGTTGATTGAAAAGATATCTTGTAGGGACGGAGGTATAATGAGTTTAAGAATTAACATCAAGTTGATATTTGTATCAACAATTGTTAAACCCACGAAGTGTTCGACACAGAGTATGAATGACTACTAGTTCCTTTGCTAAGTCTTGCCATCACTGAGTTATGGGTTTAAGAGGTATTTTCTGGTAGGAGTTCTGGCAAGATTAGGACAGGTTGTTGTATTTAAAATATACACGGAAGAAGTTTACTAAATATTTGGGTTATGACTTGAACGGAAAAAAAGGGAAGAAGTATTGGTTACAAACTCTTACGGATTTGGGTTTGTTGGTGCAGTAAAATCAGTAAAGATCTAGGTTGATAGCTGTTGATTTTGAGCAATGAATATATGAAATTGAGAAGTATTTTAGAAGTTGATTCGATTTAGAAGGTTGGGTATTGCTTGGATTTGGATTTGGCAGCAAAATAATACGCGTTTGTTGATAGGATTTTGGAATACCTATACAAATAACCGCAATCACACGTCGTCTACAATGTAGAAATGATAAATATGGGTCGAATCACAGGAAGCGGGGACAATACTGCGATTAATATATCTAATAAACCAACCAGAAATAATGTTTTTGGATTTTTAAGAATGAAAATGAAATAATAAACTTAAACTAAAGTAATAAAATATATACGATGGTAGAGTCGGTAACCAGCGTTTATATTTAATTATTAAAGAGAAACATAATTCCTAAATATTTGTCTATTTTCCGTTTTATCGATATTATCTATATATGTATAGAGTCGTAAATATCATTAGTATACCCTAAGCATGGTACATCAAAATATTAAACCCAAACATGCATCATTAAATTGCATTAGCGAAAAAATTATACAAAACTAAATATAGGCTTACAAATAATACTTGGCTATTCTAAGCATACCTCATCAAAGAATTTAATCCAAACATGAAATATCAAATAAATAGACAAATAATTAAAATAGTGAGAAAAATATTGAACTGAAATTGTGTTACAAGTCTTTTTTTTTATCTGTTTGTTTTTTCTATCCGCCACCCCTTTCTCGATTTCCGTCCAAACTCTGCGCACCTTCACAGCCTCCACAACCCAAAAGACTTATTGTTCCACCATCAGAAGTAACCAGAAATTGTTTCTTTCTCTCCATTCTATGCCTCCGTTTTTCTCCCCCAAGAAACATAACGCCTTTCTTTCTTTTATATATGTTTTTAAGTCCGGTTTTCAAAAGAAAACCTACTCATTCCTTTCTAATACACGTACTAGTCCCTACCTATAACTTTTTCTATCTCACACCAATTACCAACCACACCTAGCCACGTCTCACAAGCCTTCACTTCTATCTTTTACGTGCTGACCAAACAAAGAAAGTTCTCTGTCTCTTGTGTCTGCCGCGTCCTTCCTTCCTTGTTTTGCGTTTCCACTCTTTCCCCATCAGCGTCCAGTAATAGAAAGTACCACCAAACTCCAAAACCATCCACTCACCTTCAATTTCTTATGTAGTTCTGTCAGACTCTTCCAAGCCTAGACCGAACAGAATAGCAACCCCAAGGAGGTTACTCACATTAGCAGCCATCAACAGGCAAAACAAAAGCCAAGACATGCGTTCCCACTCCAATTTACCTTCGTTTCTTTTATGCATCTGACCTTGTCGGTTGTGTGTTGATATTCTTTGGATATCGTTAATAATGGAATATTTAACCATGTTTATCTGTAACATTAGGAATTATATGTATAACCTATAAAAGCACAAAAACAATATATTAGTCTAAAAAATAGGTACTAACAAATATAGATTAAGCGGTATAAATATATGAATTATACCCGTATCATATGTTTGGTAAGAAGAGCTTAAACGAGAAAAGCTAGGGATAAATTGTTATTCAAATCTGCTGACGAATGGATGTGTATTGAGAGTTAATTGGAGTTTGTATATGCTTGGAATTGCTGATTCCTAATCCAATTCGAAATTGCAGGATCTAGAGAATAATTTGAAGCTATTGTGTGGGCAGAAAATCACCTCGCCACGTGTATACATCGCAAAGCACAAATACGAGAAATTCCAACTTCATAATGAATACCGGAGGAATCCTCAAGCAGCATTGGAATATCCGACCATTTTATTAGATTAGGACACGTGGAAAGCAATAGAATGAAATCTAAGGTCAAGTTTGAATTGGGTAGTTGATCATTTAATGCGCGAGCAGAACGGTCAAATCAACAGTCTGCAGTCTGACGGGACATATGATGAGATATAATGTGACAAAGCACAAAGTGATAATGATAGCTTCAGTGAGGATTGCTTGGCAAGTTGACCAGTGAAGACAAATGCCAGCGAAGATAAACCCTTCAGCAAGAAAGCTACAGTGAAGGCTCCCTGCGAAGATATCAAGCAAGCGAAGTGAGCTGTTATCCATTTTTATTATTTGCCTATATATAGGATTGTAAACAGAGTAAAAGGGGTTGGACATTTTTATGAGAAAGACTCATAGCATACTAGGAGAGAAAAAGTAAGAGCTATCTTGTACCAGACAAATAACTTGTAATCAACATCTTCCCATAGTGATATCACTCTCATGGCATAGTTTTTAACACCGAACCATGTAAATCGCTTATTGTGTCATCTTATTTTGATCTTACTCGTGAATCTTGACAATCTACTCTAAATTGATAGCATTATTATTAGCTTTAGGATTGCTTGGTTGTGTTGTGGGTTTTCCTGAAACTACGTTTTGGCGCTAGAAACATGGAGGGATTAAAGGATGTGCCTTATCTAAATACATGGATCTTTGGAAAGAAATTTAAATATTGACTTTTTTTTATGGTTTCTATTTAGAAAAATCAGTTAGATTTTGGTTTTCTGAAAGAAGGGATTGTAGATCTGAGTTTCTAAGAGAAAGTCTCTAGTAAAGCAGAGATTAGGTTTCAAGAATGATTTTGTAGTTTAAAGAAAAAACTAAATCATTTTGCATTCAGTAAGTTTTTAAGCTTTTAAGAGTTCTATTGGACATTTTAAAACTTGTGTTTGCATAAAATTTTAAGTCTCTAAAACTCTAAAATCCTCACATTTATGAGCATTTTTAGAAAGATAGAAGCATTGTTTTTTGTTCTTGATAAGTCTACATCAAAGGATTTTCATTCCTCTAAAAACAGTACTTTCAAAATAACTAATCATTAGTATTAGGTATTTTCTCGGAGAATTTTCTCGGATCTGTTGAGATAATCATTAGCTTTAAATATAAAATTTAATATCTTGAGTTAAATGTCATATCTAGGGTTTAGGAGATGATTTATTATCATTATCATTGGATCTGCGTTCAATATAATGAATCGTAGGGTCCACTTGTGAAAACTCGTTGAAAAATACGACAAAACCATTTTATTTACTGCGCAGAATCTTGATTAGAAAAAATGGCATCGAAAGAGGATAAAGGGGTCCATGGAACAAGGAGAAAGAGCTCTAAGATTGGTGTCAACAATGTGGTGAATAACATGACATGACGCCACACTGACGAGACAGTAGGAGACATAAAACCTCGCGATGATGCAGGAAGAATGATTCCAGTACGAAGTATCCTGCAAAAAGGTGATGGTAGGGCAGAAGAGTTCGCCTCCAATGAGAGTGATAAATATGATGACGAAAGAAAAATAACGGTTGAAGAGCTAAAGGCAAGACTTGCTAAAACAAAAGATGCGAAAAAGAAATTACCACATGAGCGAGAACTCCTTAACAACAAAACCAGGAGCTCACAGAGGAAAATCATAAGCTGCAAGAGGAGATTCCTGAAAAATCTAGCTCGTCAATATCGCCAACAAGCCGGTGAAGGGAACCAGCGAAGAAACGAAGAGGGGATCAAGGAGAAAATCCCAATGAGCGTGATGCGAGAAAGCGACATGAGGGAATGAAGCGTCAGCTTAAAAAGATCAAGGAAAAGGCAGCAAGCCAAGAAGTTTTGAATGAACTGAAGAACATGAGAGCCATGATTCAAAGTTATCAAAACAATGGAAAGGGGAAGCAGCTAACAAACTCGACAGCAGAAGCGAAGCGGTCACCTTTCAGTGTGGAAATCTTGTAGACGAATTTGCTTGGTTTGATGCTCTCCCGGAATACTCCATTGCATCATTTTGTGATCTTGAAAAGGTATTCCTCGCAGCATATATGCACAACAATCTATTGAGACCAGATGTAGAAAAACTGTTCAGTCTAAAAAGGAGAGTAAGAGAAAGTTTGTGAAGCTTGGTAAACCTATGGAGGACTTTATGCATCAAAGTAATGGTACATGAAACAAATACAAACTTAGTTCGGGGATTCATCAATGCTCTATTTTTGACTGATTTGCTATACATGGCGATATTTAAGTTCAAAAACACACTGACCATGCAAGAGATCAGGGAATTTCAAGAAGAATATATTGCGTTAGAGGAAATACAGAAAGAGGCAGCTTCACAACCCAGTTCGACGAAGGAAACTATCTTTCGGAATCCTGCAAGTATCCAGTGAGCAGCGAATGTAGAGAGTAACATTTCTTAAGTGGATTATCGTGATATCTATAAGGAGGAGCGAGCACCTTGGAGAGAAATACTTCAGAACATAAATTGGGTGAGCATTGATTCCAATTGATTCCAGCGACCATGCATTCATCTCGGTGAGGAAGATTCAATGATAAGAGGTTCGATGAGCGAAGACCTAATGCTCTTAGGTTCGAGGATCGAAAGCTCCCGAAGATGAAAGCATCATTAGCAGCAGTCTTGCAAGTTCGTGAAAAATATGAATCCGAGTGCATTTCATATCCACCAAATTGAGGGTTAGAGCCACCACCATCAAGGTATAGTCACCAATATTGCGAGTATCATAAATTTCATGGTCATACTAATGAAAATCGTAGGAACTTCCAAAGGATAGTATTATACTTGTTAGACCAGGAAAAGCCTTCGTAAATTTCTAGGAGATCTTCCACCCGTACCACAATTGCATACAGAGACAGAAACGACACATGTCCATATAATCGAGATTGAGTGAGGAGCTAACTAACTGCGATGCAACATTATGAGCAGGGTGCACGAGCGAGATCATAGCGGGAAGGAGATCTTCAGCGTTTCCAAAGCCACACCTTTGGAGAGATTGATGGCTTAGCCAATTGTATTTTCAGCATCAGAAGCACTGGAGAACGTGATATCTCACACTGATCCTCTTGTAATAACTTTGAAGATGAATAAATGGGTGATGGATAAGGTATTAGTAGACACAGGAAGCTTGATGGACATCTTATTCTATAAAACCTTCAAGAGAATGGACTTTCCAGACTCTGTGCTCGTTCCATTGACCTATAACATCTACGGATTCAACGGAGCGCCTTCGAGGCCAAAGGGGGAGTTCACCATGATAATCTACCTTGGAAAGATGGAAATAATCACTACCTTTTGTGTAGTTGACGTGGATTCTCCTTACAACACCATCGTAGGACGATCATGGGTCCATGATATCTGAGGGATAACATCAACATATCATCAATGCTTGTGCTTTCCGACACCAGATGGAATAGCTGAGGTCAAAGGAGATCCTGCCGAAGCAAATTTCTGCAACAAAGTAGATGTTCGCCAGTTTAAAGAACAAGAAGAAAAGACAGGCCAAAGAGTACAAGAAGGAACAAGAAGGAACAATAAAGAAAAACTTACGAAGTTAAAGCAGCTAGTGGAGATGGTCTTCCAAGCGAGATTACAAACAAAGAATGTTTGGCAGCATAGCAATTAAAGAGCCCAACCTCACTCGGCAAGCCAGCAATGAATTTCAGAGAAGAGGAGCCCAGAAGAGATATAAATCTATGGACTAATGAAGAGCTAAAGATAATCAAGATTGGTACGAATTTGGACGAACAAGAGAGGAGGAGGTTGGGGAAACTGTTGCGAGAGTATATAAATGTGTTTGCATGGAAGATGGAAGATATGCCAGGCATAGTACGTTCATTAGCATGTCATCGACTAGACATTAGTCCAAAGGCGAAACCTTTCAAGCAGCAAATTAGGAAGATTGCACGGTTTACTACGAAGCAATTGAAGCAGGACTCAAAATACTGAGAGAGTCAGTATATGATGATTGTTACGAAGAAGAACAAATGAATCATAATATGCATAGATTTTGGTGATTTAAAAAAAGCTTGTCCAAATGATAATTTTCCCTTGCCAGATATCCCTCAGATGGTAGAATCGACGATTGGGTATGAGACACTTTCTTTCATGGATGGATATACCGGGTATAATCATATACAACTATCCGAAGAAGACCAAGAACATACCTCATTCTTCACTCCGAGAGGATTACATTGTTACACAAGAATGCTATTCGGGTTGAAGAATGCAAGTGCAACTTATCAGCGAATGGTAGAAAAGCTATTCGCCCAATGGTTACATTCCATAATGGAAGTGTATGTCGATGACATGTTGGTGAAAAGCAGAAAATCTGAAGACCTTGTGAGAGATTTGAAGGAAATATTCGACCAAATGTGCAAATTCAAGATGAAGATCAAAGCCATGACCCTTGTTATTAAATAATGTTTCTAGTAGACTTTATGCCAATTTTGTCCTACTAATGGCTGAAGTAATAGTGCTAGCTTGAGCAAGATAAATGGTGTAGCAGCAGAGCGTGGCGCAGCAGTGGAGCGTTGCTGCTGCTAGAGATAGGCGTGTCAGTGGGAGCGTTGGTGAACTGGTGGGAGCATTGTGGGCCCTAGTGAGCCGGTGGGAGCATTATGGGCCCTTGTGAGACGGTGGGAGCACTGTGGGCCCTAGTGATCCGGTGGGAGCACTATTGTTTTCTAGGGCTTCTCAGTTGCATGAGATTTTATGTTGGCATTTATGCCTATTTTGTTATGCAGTGCATACAGAACATTTTCAAGAGATTCATCCGTGGAAGTCTGTAACTTGAGACGATGTTTGATGCGACTCCGCAAGTAGATGGTATGATGGATTTAGTAGCACATTTATTCGAGAATAGTATAAAATCCTAGAATGACGATTGTACCCTTTTCACTCGACTTGTTTTTTAAAATGACAATTTTGTTTCTGGTCCAAAACTTGATGAATATGTCTTTTCACCTCTACTTGTAAAATGACCATTTTCCATTTGATGTGTAAAATTACTACTTTACCCTGGTCTGAAAAATTACCCAAATTGATTTTTTTACCCTGTCAAAAACCCACCATAACCATTAAGTCCCCTGCTTAGCGCGGAACGAGCAATTTGCGTGGTAAGCACTAGATGGTGGTCTTCCAGACGAAGTAAAAATATGACTTATTGTTTTTTAATGGTTATATATCACTAGTAGCAGTTGGATGAGCAAGTTTCGCTCTTTCTTCGATTGTAGTCTTAGGTATATGGAGCATTCTTTTTCTGCCGTAACAACAACGAGAAGGTATTTGGAACATTAGTTGGTTGTAGAGAGTGTTGAGGCAATGCTGCCATTAGAACACTAAGATGAGTGTTGAGGCATTGTTGCGGTCAGAATACTAAGTTGAGTATAAAGGTAGTGATTCTGCCGTCAGACAGAAAGATGACTGTTTGCCATGAACACTAAGATGGTTAGAACTTGAGCATTGATATTCAAGGGATTCAATCCATGGAATTTCTGCAACTTGAAGCGAGTTCATTCGTGACATGAAGTGCTTAAATTTTATGCAGTGCATACAGAACATTTTCAAGAGATTTAGTTGTGGAAGTTTGCTACTTGAGATAATGCTTGATGCGACTCTGCATTTGATTTAGTGGTCTTTATTCAGATATGGCATAGCCTGTATTTTAAATATTTGTTGTTTTGCTTTTAGATGGCTTGCATATAGTTTGAAAATTTATTCAGCTACGGTATCGCATCTATGATGAATGTTCGCAAAAAAAAATTAGATGGCTTGCATCTAGTTTGCGTTATATTCAGATATGACATCGCCTCTATCTGAATATTCACTATTTTTCTTTTTAGATGGCTTGCATCTAGTTTGCATTATATTCATATATGTCATTGTCTCTATTCTGAATATTCGCTATTTTATTTTTTTTAGATGGCTTGTATCTAGTTTGCGTTATAGTCAGATATGGCGTCGCCTCTATTCTGATTATTTTCTATTTAGTTTGCGTTATATTCAGCTATGGCATCGCCTTTATTCTGAATATTTGTTATTTAGTTTGTGTTATATTCAGCTATGGCATCGCCTCTATTCTGAATATTCGATTATATTCAGCTATGGCATCGCCTATATTCTGAATATTCGCTATTTAGTTTGCGTTATATTCAGCTATGGCATCGCTCTATTCTGAATATTCGCTATTTTGTATAACCAGTGCTATGTTTTATACAAATAATTTACATGGGTGCACATCAAATAACGAGGGTTTAGCTGGGTAAAACCCTGAAATACTTTTGGTGCATGCATACAAAAAAGAGCTACAAAGCTAATGTAGCTATGAGTTAAAGACGTATTTCTCAATTCTCCTACGGAATTTAAGATTCCTATGATTAAAGATGCATTTCTCAATTCACTTGCGGAATGTAAGATAATAGTAATATTCATAATCCTGATGCTCGTCAGGAATTTATACGTTTTTATTTCATGTTTCTGCAGCTAGGAAAAATAAATCAAAATAAATCAATGAGCTTAGTTGTCGGAATTTACCATGAATTTTGATTCGATGATGCTCCAATGATGTCAAATAATCGCTGAAGGAACAATAGTTGATGTAGTAATTCTTTTAGGATGATAGACTGTTGTCTGGAGATCATAAACTAGTGAAGCGTGGATGATTTGTATGATGGAGAAACCGAAATTGACCCGTGTGTAGCATGAGACCATGACTTTAAAGAGGAAATCCTTGTTTGACTATCACCAACCACCAGCGCACTCTTTGAGTTGTGAGGAGGTAATGATGTATAGATGCTCTCACCAGGATGATGCGAGTGGGGGTCTTGTCGCTACCGTTGTTGATTAAATACTCTGGTTGAAGAGGTGGCTGCGTTAAACCTATGAAACTGAAGAAGCCTTCAGTCCCTAGGTGCAGCTACTTTGGTCTACTGCTCGACGATGGATGATTTGATAGTATCATCCCAAGTGTATGCCTCTTGGGTATGATTAGGTAAGGAAATCCAGGAAGGTTGATATATCCTATTGTTGTTGTTGTTTTTGCACGCCGTGGCAGGAGCAATAACTTGAATTGAAGTTGAATTCCTTGTATGTGTCCGGGTTATTGAGTCACAATTGGGATGTTTTCGCGAGCATTGGCTGAATGATATTGTGTTTTATCCTGACCCTTTGGATTATAAGCTTGTTTTACCCCTTTCTGAATGTGATGATGGAATGCTTGAAATGTTCATATAGGTGAATTCCTCTGAAGACGTCGAGGGCGAATAGGATGAAATGAAAGATGTACTGCTTCCGACGCGGCGCTGCAGGTGTCTTCAAAGACTATGTTCCAATAGGCATCTCTTGAGCCATCTTATGAATCCTTGATTGTTATGAGATGTGTTGCGGTGAGCAGTCCCATGTCACACTTCTCTTTGATTTTTGAAGTTATATTTTCTAGAGTAGTCTTGGGATATGTCTCAGCCTCGTCAGGGGTTGCAGGCACATATCAGACATGACAACGTAGTTGGGAGAGGTGAAGATCCTTGCGGTATGCCTTTGGAGAGTGGAAGACCTCGTCAAGGTTATGACTCTTTGGTTGACCATCTCTTCTGTGCTGGAGAGGTTCTTGATATGAGAGGAGATCTTGTAAACCTTTAGTCCCCGAGTGTTGTTCACATGATTCTTCGGATGCAGCTACTGAAGACGATGCTCCAAGTGGTGTCTTTCCGTAGGATGCTGATGTGATGAAAAATGCACCAATTGAATATCTGGACGCTGAAGTTTTTTTTGACTTTGAGTTTTACAGGAGCCGATTCTTGGAGGAAGATGAGACAACAAGCTTGTTTTCGGATGGCTTTGTCGTCATTTGTGATCCATTCAGGAGAGCTTGAAGGAAGTAGGTGCATCTTTGGCTTAGAAGTGATTCCCAAGGTTAGAGGTGATGCTGAAAGACAATTCTGAGAGTTGAGGCTTGCAACTGAAGTCCTGAACATGTGGAGAGAGCATATGATGATGGTGTTGAACCAATCTTCAAAGATCTTTTCTAAATAGTAAGTTTTGTGGATTTTTTATGTGTTTCTAAGATACCCGAATTTTCTGTGGTTTTATTTTGTGATTTTGAGTAGGTAGATTTTGAATGGTTTGCAAAGGATTTTTCTAGATAAAGAAATAACACTTTGTTCAATTGACATTTTAAGTATGAATGCAAGGTGCTTCAATTGTTTTCGAGAAATTGCAAAAACAGGAAAATATTGCTAAGGGGTGGCGAAGTGCTTAAGTCTTTACAACCTTGTCATGGGTGATGGAGTGTTTAAGACTTGGCATCTTTAAGCTTCGTGCCATGTATGATTACCCCTATTGGCTTATTGGTGTTGACAAGTTTGTAGAATTCACCTAATATAGTTTTATGGACCAAATTTGGCTTTTCTCTAGGAAAGGTAATAGTGTCTCCGATTTAGAAAGGGTTGGGTTTCGGTATCTCAGGTTGATGACACATTTAAGAATGATTGGGTTATTAGTTTTAATGTTCTCAGTATAGATGAATCTATATATTTAATAAACTTTTGAAAAGGATCATCTTCCTCTTCAAATCGTCAAGTCATGGTGGGGTTGGCACTCGTGTCAAGTCCCCGAGACTTGATGGTACACAAGATACCTAGTTGTAAAGATAGTTTTTAATAACCTTGTAGGCTAAATCCATGGGTGTAAAAACATCACTTTCCTCTATGCAGTCGTTTAGTGTCCATACCCGTTGATGGGTGATGTTCTGTAGATGAGCAATCTTTAGAGTCCGTTGGCTTGTTGACGTCTACAGGTGGGTCCCTTGGTGATGATTCTGCAGAGATGCGTCAAGTCTTGACTTGTTGTTGTGGTCCACAGACGTTCAATAATCATGTCGTGATATAGATTTACATGATTGTTGCTGGTGAATTAACGGCTGACACTCTCGGCCACAAAAAGCGGTGGTATTGGTCTCTTCTGGACCTTAATGAACAAAGAAGTTTAATTGATGCATCCTTGGTTGCTTTATTTGGATGGGAATCTCGTCGTCATGTCGAATGTTGATTCTGGAATGCGCAATTTACTTTACTAAGGACTTCGTGTCTAGTGAGCCTTCTGATGTAGACGATGAGCCTTCTGAGAAGGAATTAGTAGCTCGGCCGAATTTGAAAATTACTTCTACAGCGGGGAGCGATTCGATCATCAACTTGACACATGTATCTCGAATCATCCTTTGCTTAATCACATTCTTTTACTCAGTAAATAAATATTTAATTCGTCTGTTGCAGTCGCGGCTCCCGAATTACTGCGTGTCTGATAATGTAGCGAATGGTACTCCTCGATCTTGCCTTGATGAATATCTTCACGTAGTTTGGAGGGCATGACTCATCAGGGTGTCTTGAACATTCATCCCTTTAAATTTGGTGTCCCAGTTGTTCCCGGTGCTTCAGCAGCTTATGTCGTGAGTAAAGCTTCATTTAGAAATCCCTAAATAATGATTCCATGTCTTGTTGACTTTGATGGATTATGATTTTTGTGAATAAATGTTATGCTTAGATGACTAGCAACGCGAATACTTCGTCGTTAGAAAGCACCATTGTCGTTGGAAGTACTGAGGAAGAAGACAAAGATAACCAGGGACCTGAAAAATCATCCCATACTGAAGTGATTGAAGAATCCGGGGTAGAAAATGAATAAGTTGGTGGTGAATCACATTGCGAGGTGCCTTTTGCTTTTGATAACTTGTTGCAGCTCCAAGTAGGTCTTCTCCATTCTTTTAGAATCATAATGACATAATTATAACTCTTAGACCCCCAAAACGTAAAGAACCATGCATGTGTAGAATTTCGGCGATTTTCGTTGTCAGAAAAATCCAGATTCAGGTTTTCCTTCCGTAATGGCCGTAGAATCCTCGTCCGAAGTCGGGATGAGGTGGTTGACCTCTCATTATTTATCTAAGAGGAAGAGCTAACTTACGCATACAGAATTTCTGAAATTGGAGTTCGTTTTCTAGGTGAAAATTACCTGACATTGAGCGTCCGGAACTTTTCCAGGCAGAATTATGTAGGTTTTCAGTTGTCATGTAGTCGACTGTTTTCTCTGTCCTTATTAGATCCCTTCTCCCATTGGCATGAGCTTTTAGAATGTTGTAGTAGAATCCATATAAATCATTTGGTATATAAATCATCCCCAAATTCTTTACCAATAAGCGTCAGTTTCAGTTCTTCCGGAGGGTTATGTAAAAAACGTTTCTGGCGACATTTTTGCAAAACGACCTATATGTTTTTGAAACCATATGCCATGACCCAAAATAATTTTTAATGAATTTTTAGGTTTATGATGGACATATTTTATGAAATTTATGATCAATGCTTCAATTCCTTATGTTTAAGCTATTTTGGCTCATTATCTCTACAATGTCCTCATTTTTAGGGGGGGAATGGACCAAATCAAAGAGATGAACTTGTAGGTGAAGGATTGAAGATTACAATGAGATTTTGATGTTGGTGATGTGTCTTTTACATCTTAAAATTACAATAGAGCTCTTTCTGATGCGGTTAGTATAGGAAGCACTCCGAGTGGCTTTATTGCACAAAACACTGCTTGATAGAGACTGTTCATGATGTTTTCGGTAGCACTTCTTGAAAAAGTATTGCTGGTAATTTTGGTGAAATTTTTTTGAGAAATGGAAAACTAGAAATTAAGAATGGTTGTTGAACCTGAATTGAGTTTGATGATTGAACTAGATCTAAGATCCACCATTCCTCTTTTAAGATAATTGAATAATTGAATTTGTAACCGAGAGGTTGATCTCCCGCTATGGTCGCCAATTGTTTGTACCTAAAAATTTCTCTCAGGAAAAACAATGTTTTATAGAAGTACTTTTTAGGTTCAATGATCAAAATCGTACAAAACAAATCCAAATAAGTAGGATATTTGTATTTGTTCTGCTTCGGTTAAAAATAGAGGAGATGGATTGATCTTAGGGAAGGGAAGCAAATAAAGTTTAAAGAATTGCGTGTTGTGGTATAAAAATAGCAGATCTTGTGAGAATGATTTTCTATCTCTTTTCCGTCTTTGGCTTGTTTCTTGTTGTTTTTGTTTTGAAATTGGCTAAGAAGCCTATTTATATTGTTTTGAGACCACAGACTTTTCTTATAAAGTAGTGGTAGTTGTGGGGAGATGGAGAAGTGGAGGTTGTGGGAATAACCGTCCACTTTATCTCTGGGAAGTTTCTGGAAACTTCTAGACCATGACTCTAGTATCTCTTCAACCGCTCCAACTTACCACTGACTTTGTAACTTCCTTGTCATGGGGTAGTGCTACACCCATGTTGATGTAAACCGCCAATCCAAAACCTCATTTTTTATCCCCCCATATATAATTTGATGTCTCGTAAGAGTTGGTGGGGTCATGACTTTAAAGCCATGACCCTTGTTATGAAATAATGTTTCTAGTAGACTTTATGCCAATTCTGTCGTAGTAATGGCTTAAGTAATAGTGCTAGCTTGAGCGAGAGAAATGGTGCAGCAGCAGAGCGTGGAGAAGCAGCGGAGCGTTGCTGCTGGTGGGATCATTGCTGAAGGGAGTGCTTCTAGGAGCGTTGATTCTTGAGATAGGCGCATCAGTGGGAGCGTTGCTGAAGGGAGTGCTTCTAGGAGCGCTGATTCTTGAGATAGGCGCATCAGTGGGACCGCTGGTGAGCCGGTGGGAGCATTGTAGGCCCTAGTGAGCCGGTGGGAGCACTGGTGAGCCGGTGGGAGCACTGTGGGTCCTAATGGGCCGTGGGAGCACTAATGTTTTCTAGGGATTCTCATTCGCATGAGATTTTATGTTGGCATTTATGTCTATTTTTTTATGCAGTGCATACAAAACATTTTCAAAAGATTCAACCATAGAAGTTTGTAAATTGAGACGATGTTTGATGCAACTCTGCAATTAGATGGTATGATGCATTTAGTAGCACATTTATTCGAGAATAGTGTAACATCACAGAATAACCATTGTACCCTTTTCGCTCGATTTTTTTATAAATGACCATTTTACCCCTGGTCTAAAACTTGATGAATATGTCTTTTCACCTCTAATTGTAAAATGACCATTTCCCCTTGATGTGTAAAATTACTATTTTACCTATGGTCTGAAAATTACCCAAATGTACTGTTTTACCCTTTGTCAAAAACCTACCATCAACAACGAGTTGACACATGCTGAGCAAGAGATGTGCAACGATTTTAGGTTACAAAGGAAAAAACAGCACAACAATAACTTCACTTACCATAGTCATCATACCATCATGTTTTTGCCGGCTCAGCGAAGCAGAAACGTCAATTTTAGTACTTCGCATCCAGAGTAGCGAAGGAGGTAGAAAATAACTTTCTCATCGCACTGCACAACTGCCCAAGAATTCCTAATGGGGCTCATTCTTTCAATGACTTGAAAAGCTGGTTCCAGATATTTACATCAGCATAACGAGCACCCTCGCCAGTCTCTGAAGATATATGCACCTCCATTAGCTTCCCCTTCACACCTTTGAATTCTTTAGTGACCTCAGGATCCATAGCAATTTCAGTGGTAGATTCTTCGCTAGCATGACTCTAATGAGGAGGCATCATGGATTTATCCCCTTCCTTCAACACTTCTTCTCCATTTACCTTATCGGCTTCTTTCATAAAGTTATTGCCTCCGTTAATAGCAACCTTAGGTTGGTGAGAGGGCACTGACTTCGTCTCTGCAGCCTTTATCGTCGGCCCCTTGAGGGACCCGTCAATATTTCCGTTGAAAAGACGGCGATCCTTCTTCTTCATAGGAGTAACACAAGGTGACTTGCTCGCACCCACCTTCGTACACAAATCCGACTATGTCAGTTAAAGAACAAAGGCAAAAGTGGGGATATAACGAAGAAAAATCATGTTCTTTACCTTCATAGTCTCTGAAGGTGCTCGCTTACGAGAAATTTAAGATCCAACATCGGCATCGGATGGATGAGCATCCTGCGACATTCATAAGAAAGTTAGTGCCTGGAGAAGTAAAAAAAGAAAGTAGCAGAGCAAGAAAAATGAAAGTACCTCGGTCGGCTTTTCTGGCCAGGTCAGGGCCCATGGAGAAAAATGAGTGAAATTCTGGTGATCTCCAAGGGGACCCTGGCGAGGAATATAATCATCATGCCTTCCCCAAAGCCAAGGACCCTCAAGGATCAAGAGGCACTTCATCCAATATTCGTCGTTTGAATGGTGAATGAGTTTATTGCTCTTGTTTCCTTCAGGACAAGATCAAAAAGTAGAAGCTTGAGGTCATCGAGGATGTTCTCCTAGTTTAAACGAATGGCCTATTTCTCGTCTCGACGATCAAGCAAATTTTGAACGTAGTTCGATATAAAGTGGTGGCAGTATAATCAGAGGCTTCAAAGAGATTTGACTCGTCACGAATAGTAGAAAAACCCTTTTAGCGAGCTACGAACTCATTTCGCAGGCATTTCCGCTCAGTTGAAATATTCAACACTAACGCAACAGACAAGTTTCACAGAATCATATAAAGGGATGGGAAGACCAGCTCATAACTTTCCCAAAGTGACTATGACTCTATGTGTAATGGGTTTTTGGAATAGTTCATTGTTGGTGTGTTTTTTTTTTTCGATTGATGAAGTTAGTTCTTCATCTCATCTTCGATTGATGGTTGTTCAGCATCAGGAACACCCAGCTTCTCTTGATTCCACTTCAAAATTTTATCCAGGATTAAAGGTTCTTTATGAGACCTTTACTCTTTGAGATTATAGTTTGTAGCCAACAAAACCAAATTGATTGTGTATGACACTTCAATGACTTTACACTCTATCTGAGTTCTTATATTGTGTGAGGCGCGAGGCGAGGCGCCAAGCCTTTCGCCTCGCGCCTAAACACGCCTAAGTTACACTCTATCTGAGTTCTTATATTGTGTGAGGCGCGAGGCGAGGCGCCAAGCCTTTCGCCTCGCGCCTAAACGCGCCTAAGGTGCCCGAGGCGACCAGATAAAAAAAAAGAAAAAAAAAAAGGTAGTAGCTCTCGCCTTTGACGCCTCACTGACGAGGCGCTAACTTCACGCCTCGGGCGCCTAGGCGATCGCCTTTAACAACATAGGTTCTTATATTTTTATTTAACACTTTAGTGTTAGCGGATTTACTAGATTTGCACATGGTAACTAGATAGATGACTAGTAAGTTTTTTCACTTTAAATATTTGTGAAAATTTGCTGCTGATTAGTAAGGTTTCGAGATAGTTCGTATAATTTCTTAGAATAGATTCAGATGCAAATATTTGTGAAAATTCTTACATGTATGTTGTATATAAGTTTTCTGATGATCATGATGAGTTGATGTTGTTTCAGTTTGGTAATGATTGTTTTCAAGTGTGATACCAAGTCTCATAAGTGTTTTGTTTATACTTTGATATGTTTATCTTTGATTGCAGGGCAAAGAGTAAAAGAAATTGGATGTTCTTTCAAATGATGTATTTGTTAAGGCTCTCGTAAGCAATGGAGGAACAATAAGTCTTTCTTTGTTTATGGTTATGGACGATAGATAGTTGATGTTTATTGATGGTAGAATACTTGAATGTGTATTGTCATTGTTACAACTTTCTTTGTACTATGAATTCAACTTTGTTTTGAGTTATAGATCTTGACTAGTTTGTCTTTTAGTTATTAAATTGTTGTTGTATGTGTGAAGGAAATGAGATGGGAGAGAGTAAGGCTTATTATCAAATTTCCATGACTCCTTCCTTTGTATTGTGTATGTATGATGAATGAACTCTTTTGTAAAATGCAGGATTATTATCAAATGTCCATAAACGCTTAAAAATCTAAGAATCAAGGTGTATTCCTCAAATTCAGAGTATAAGATCACTGGACTGGGTGAGTTGCCTTTTCGTGAACAAACATAAGCTTTCATTAGTTCTTTTTCCTTTTTTTTTTTTTCTGTTTTGAAGATAGTAGAATGCTGAAAAATCAGTTTGACACCCACCTGATGCTAAGTAAGAAAGGCTCTCTCTATGCCTTTTAACATTGCAGGTTTACTATGAAACGGAAGGGAGAAGATGCGGATGCTCAGCCTGTAGAAGTCACAGTAAATGATTATTTTGTTAGTAAACATAGTAATATCAATCGACAACATTGTGTTAATTATCCATGCATCGACGTGGGTAAACCGAAAAGGACGACGTATTTCCCAATTGGGGTAAAAGGATGATACCCATTTTAAACTAGTGCATTGTGTGTAATGTTGTTCAATGTTTTGTGCATAATGAAAAAATGCATTTGATTTTGGTTGTTGTTACGTTGGTATCTTTGCAACGCTACACAAAGGCACCGTCCACTCTCCAAAGATCTTCATTTGTGGAAAAATCAAGGCAAAAACCCCATGAGCGTATAAGAGCTTTGAGAGATATAAGCGTCCAAATTTTTTAATTTTTCTTTGTATCTGCACACAATCATAGATTTTCTTTCTATGTTGCTGTTCTTCCTATTAACTTTCACTTTGTTACATGTATTGCAAATCAGTAATTATGGTAATGAGCCGATGTTAAAATCTAGTGGCGTTACAATTAGCCCTCAGTTTACTCAAATCGAAGGAGGTATTATTCATCGTCCGGGAGTTGTACTTTTATGCTCTTTATCGATTTTGTTCTCTTTCGGTATTTACTTGATGTTGTATCTGCAATAATAAAATACTAAAATAAAAGATGTTAACGTTAAAATAAAATCTCTGAATTGATTTGCACACAAAGGACAGAGCCGCATGCTCAGCAAATTGTCCTTAACACAATAATCCACGAGTACTCCTCAAGAATGAGAGATGCTATACCCCCACAACGGAGATGTGTCCAGGATAGAACTGTCCGTTATGATTTGTATAAGCACAATACAAATCACCCACTCAACGAACTCAACAACAAGATATGAAGGAATGGAATAAACTAGCAATGCGCACAACAAAGCAAGAAAAGGGGAAAAGAGCTAGGGATAGTAGAGCAAGAAGCGGGGAAAAGAGCTAGGGATAGTAGCCTGCTCTGGGATGATTCGGAAAGGAGAATCAACTTCAATTTATAAGCAAAGATGGGGAGTGAAATCAGTGCAGTAATTCAGGAAAATAAATTTTCTAATTAATCAAAAATTTATGTGCGAATTGAATGTTGACTGGTAAGAAAATGGGCAAAAAATAATGTCACCATTTAACACACATAATGTTGCAGAAGAGAAAATAAGGTAAGAAAATTATCTCCATGGGTCAGACGCCCCCCTCATTAAGACAAGATTTATTTTTGAAATTTAAATTTATTTCTAAAATATTTCAAAAGAATTTTGTCCAAAAAGATAAGTCTTGGTTGACCCACACCCACACCCGAAGCCGAACTCGAGCCCGGCCTGGCCCGCCCAACCGGACGGACCTTCTTCTATGTGGCCCGCAAAGCACCGTGTGTGTGTGAAATGTGTGGTTGCACCAACTAGCCCATAGCCTAAGTCCTCTTCCTCACACAAAAGTGTGTTGACCCTAAGGGGCCTCCCTTAGATACAAATTTCTAAGTAATATGGAGAGGCAACATCTTTAGTTTCTCCTATGTGGGACTAAAGGTTTCATTCACAAATAGTAAAAATGATCTAGTTTTTTTAGTGACCCCTTGGTCCTCAGTTCCAATTAATCCAAGACCAAAAACAAAACAAATAAGATCATTTTCTTATTAGCGGCTGCGCCAGTGTCGATGAGAACCCTCTTGAATTCGAAATCCTTGATATGTGCAGTCACATTTAAATCTTGGTTATGACCTTCTTCGGCCATCATGTCTTCTTCAGTAAAGGTGATGTTACTTATGGAAGGGTCAGACACAATAGATATTTCTAGACTTCTGGTGATGATAGAGTCAGGTGTGTGTCAAAAGCAACACGGTTGAGAGAAGAAAACGCATTTATTCGTTGTTCCTTAGGAAAATGCTGAAACTCACAAAGACTCTCAATAAGGAACGTTGCTTTTTGGCCTACTGGTTTTTCATAAGTAGTAAATCTTTCGGTGTGACGAGGGGAAGAAGCATTCGCTGTGGGATCAAGTCCTGGCTCGAGGAATTCTAGGATTTCGTCACAAACATGGCGACACCCCTATTCGTATATCATCGTATGAAGAAAATTAATCATTGGTCCATGTGCACCTTCCAGCTTTGCCATAACTCTATCAAGCTCTTCCTGTCTCTGCGCTAGTACATCCAAAGTAACTGAAATCTCATTATTTCTGGTTTCTTTTGATGTTCTGTTAGCAAGAGGTGTAGCCACAATGTTGGCGTTAATAGGTGAAATATTTTAGGTATTTCTATTAAAGTTAGCATGATTGGAGTTTGAATAGGTAATTGTTGTATCAAGCCTAAGGCCAACCATCTTTAAACTGAAGAAAATTGAAAAATTGAAGATTTGCGAATGAGAGATTGATCTCCCACTGTGGTCGCCAAAATATTTGTAGGGAAAACGAATTAGGAGGATAATTTAGGGAAAATGGGGTGAGCAGGTGATAATTTGTCTAATCCTTAAACATTTGTATTGTTGAAGTACTCTTTAGATTCGAAAGATCAATTTGTACAATCCTGGCCTAAACAAAGCAATGGTCATTTCAGTCTTGCTTCAGTCACAAAGGAGAAAGGTTGGTCTTAGGGAGGGAAGCGAGAGAAATATTAAGGTCAGATTATCAGACTCTGTGGGATGTGATAGGTGTGAATATCTATGAACAATTCTCTGTATGTGAGAAGATTGTATGAGTAATCAAACTGTTCGACTTGTGTTGTTCTGCTTAGACTTTTCTGTCTGTCAGTTGTTCAATATATTGAGAAATCTATTTTATAATAGCTGCTGCAACCGTTTACCTGACCTCATCTCATGAAGGAAGCGTGCATGGTTGATTAGTGGTGAAGTAAACATGGTGGAAGATGTCCTGATAACCGTTCCCCACTCTGTTTGAGGTTAAAGGGACGGTTGCTCAACCTACCACTTCTCTACTCAACTGCTAATCGAACTTTCCAGATTCTCTTTAGTGGGTGCATTGCTACACCACGTGTCGTAAACCGCCAGACCAGTACTGTAACACCCGCAATTTTCGCATGGCGCTTACACATGGACGTGTCATGGCCTGGGTTGAAGCTTCATCCTAAGCTTATAAAGCTTACCCAGATATGCATTAGGGTGTGGATGCCTCGACCTCGAATTATTATGTCAAGGCCCTATTACGCGTGATGCGCATTCGAAGAATGCAATATAGTGCTAAGGCACTACTATGCCGTGATGCATTATTGAGAATGCATCACAAAGCCAATGTCTCTATTCAAAGAATGCATTATAGTGCTAAGGCACTATTATGCCGTGATGCATTATTGAGAATGCATCACCGAGCCAATGTCGTTATTCGATGAATGCATCATAGTGCTAAGGAACTATTATGCATGTGATGCATTATTGAGAATGCATCACCGAGCCAATGTCGATATTCGATGAATGCATCATAGTGCTAAGGCACTATTATGCCGTGATGCATTATTGAGAATGCATCACCGAGCCAATGTTTCTATTCGATGAATCCATCATAGTGCTAAGACACTATTATGCCGTGATGTATTATTGAGAATGCATCACCTACCCAATGTCGCTATTCGAAGAATGCATTATAGTGCTAAGGCACTAATATGCCGTGATGCATTATTGAGAATGCATCACCGAGATAAAAATGCATCACCGTGATGCATTAGCGTGTTCACTTCTAGCTTACCTGGGAATGCTTCGCTTGGCTTTGGCAAGAAAGTTTCATTTTTGGCCTTGTGCAGTCGATGGATGTCACTTCCTATTCTTGTATTTATTTGTAGAAATGCGAGTAATACATATATAGGGAGGGGACGTTGGATGAAAAAAGAAAGCATTCCTTTTTGTAGCTTACCCGAGAACGCTTCGCTTGGCTTTGGCAAGAAAATTTCATTTTCTTCCTTGTGAAGTCGATGGATGTCACTTCCTATTCTTATATTTATTTGTACAATTGTGAATAAAACATATATAGGGAGGGAGATTTGCTTGAATGTGCATGAGCGGTAATGCACATATAAATGCGACGTAGCCTATACGTTGGAGCATACTTGATGTTAAAGCATCAATATGCTTGTAGCTTAACCGATTAAGCTTGAATGTGCATGAGCGTTAATGCACATATAGATATACGAAGTGGCCAATATGTTGGAGCATACTTGATGCATAAGCATCAATATGCTTATAGCTTATCCAATAAAGCTTGAATCATGCGAAAGCATCATTCAATCGTGCTACGTACTTGAGAATGCATATTTGCATAATAACTAACAATAGTTATGCACAAGCTAGTGCATACCTTGCGAAAGTCGTTCGGCCTATACGGTCTAGGCTTTGCTTGGCCTTTGGCCTTGTAATGAAGTTGGAAATTATGTTGGCTTTGGCTTAATAGACTTGAGTTGCTTGTTCCTTTCGAATTGACCCTGTGATGAACTTTGGTCATGCTTGATCCTTCAAGGTACGTGTTGGGTATGTAGGCAGCCGCAATACAATGCATTGAGGTGCAGCACCTTGTCGCTCATATCTTCTAATTTAGAGGTGATTGTGACATTATGGTAACTTGTATCATCTGGCTTGGCAATTCTAAGTCAAGAGATGATTGTTTCCGCACTTGATGGGGTAATTGCAATTCCATTTGATGGATTCTTCATACTTCCTAGCAACCGTTGCGGCATGGGATGGCAGGTGCCTGGATGTTGCACCCTTGGCAAGAATAAAATCAGTACATGCTCCAGCATATGGTCGAAGTAGAGTTAATGAAGCGAAAGATTAGGCTTGAAATGGCCTAGGTGCTAGTCCAAGGCATGATTTAGGCCTGGACAATGCTTGCCAAAGGCATTCACTATTGTATTTAATGGTCATTTACCCTTATAAGAAGAAGGGTGAGCTTGAATGATGTGGGAACTATGTTTCGAGTATAATGCTTACAAGGCATGCTTGGAAAGCAAAAATCTACCTGCACTTTCCAGCTAGGAGTTAAGCTCTAAGGTCCGATTACTCTCTTTTAATCACGCATCGGGGAGTTCTGTCCTGCCCAGCGCAACGCGCCGGAGGCGATTTATCCACTCTATTTTCGCACAACAGTTGGCTACTCTTCAAAGTTTTTCTATTTCATTTGAAGGAAAATTTTGTAGTCATATTACAAATGCTTACAAGGCATGCTTGGAAAGCAAAAATCTACCTGCACTTTCCAGCCAGGAGTTAAGCTCTAAGGTCCGATTACTCTCTTTTAATCACGCATCGAGGAGTTCTGTCCTGCCCAGCGCAACGCGCCGGAGGCGAAATTTTCCCGTTTGTGATAAATGGTATCAGAGCAAGTTCCGAGAAAACACTAGGGACTGTGAGTTTTGGACTCATCAGTGAGCATTTGTAATATGACTACAAAATTTTCCTTCAAATGAAATATAAAAACTTTGAAGAGTAGCCAACTGTTATGCGAAAATAGAGTGGATAAATCAGGCCAAGTGCCTATACAAAAAGAAATTGTAACTTGCTAGTTACTCCGCTAAGATTTGGAGGGGCTTCATCTAGTGCTGTGAGTTTGCCAGAAAACCCGTTTGGAATGTGGATGGTAACCGACTACCCTTGACACTGGGAATGATCACCCCACACCCGTCGCTGGAACGGTGTTCGTTGTCAGGTTGGCTAGCTCCCACTTACGAGAGGGATATCGTCCAAGAAGATGGCTTGCATCCGACTGCACTAGCATTAAAGTTGGCCCTCACAGTACTACGCTAGGAACTGCTTATCAATTAGTGATGACTCTTTTCAACCTCTGTGAACTTTGGGGATTCTTAAATGTATGGAATGGGACGTCCACTTAAGATCTCGTGTTGAGTAAATTCTTTTGCATTCTTAAGCATGTGGTATGGGACGCATGCTTAGGGATCCAATTTTATTTTTCTCAGTAGAATTATAAAACCTTTGTTGATCCTTGAGCATGCAGAATGGGACGTATATTCGGAAGGTCTCAATTGGCGTTTATGACAATTGTGGGCCCTATTAGGATTCTGGGATATGCGATATGGGACGCATATTCAGAAGGTTCTAATTTGTGCTCATTATCAAACATTAGACCCTTGCAAGATTTCTGTGCATCATGGAATGGGAAATATGCATAGGAAACCTTAATCGATGAAGCTTGTCCACAATAGTTTTAGAGTTGAGTTAAATTTCGGGGACGAAATTCTTTGAAGGTGGTAAGAATGTAACACCTGCAATTTTCGCATGGCTCTTACTTATGGATGCGTCATGGCCTGGGTTGAAGCTTTATCCTAAGCTTATAAAGCTTACCCAAATATGCATTAGGGTGTGGATGCCTCGACCTAGAATAATTGTATCAAGGCTCTATTACGCGTGATGCGTATTCGAAGAATGCAATATAGTGCTAAGGCACTATTATGCTGTGATGCATTATTGAGAATGCATCACCGAGCCAATGCCGCTATTCAAAGAATGCATTATAGTGCTAAGGCACTATTATGCCATGATGCATTTGAGAATGCATCACCGAGCCAATGTCGCTATTCGATGAATGCATCATAGTGCTAAGGCACTATTATGCCGTAATGCATTATTGAGAATGCATCACCGAGCCAATGTCGTTATTCGATGAATGCATCATAGTGCTAATGAAATATTATGCCGTGATGCATTATTGAGAATGCATCAACGAACCAATGTCGTTATTCGACGAATGCATCATAGTGCTAAGGCATTATTATCCCGTGATGCATTATTGAGAATGCATCACCGAGCCAATATCGATATTCGAAGAATGCATTATAGTGCTAAGGCAATATTATACCGTGATGCGATAATGCATCACCGAGCCAAAAATGCATCACCGTGATGGATTAGCGTGTTCACTTGTAGCTTACCTGAGAATGCTTCGCTTGGCGTTGGCAAGAAAGTATCATTTTCGGACTTGTGCAGTCGATGGATGTCACTTCCTATTCTTATATTTATTTGTACAATTGTGAATAAAACATATATAGGGAGGGAGATTTGCTTGAATGTGCATGAGCGGTAATGCACATATAAATGCGACGTAGCCTATATGTTGGAGCATACTTGATGTTAAAGCATCAATATGCTTGTAGCTTAACCGATTAAGCTTGAATGTGCATGAGCGTTAATGCACATATAGATATACGAAGTGGCCAATATGTTGGAGCATACTTGATGCATAAGCATCAATATGCTTATAGCTTATCCAATAAAGCTTGAATCATGCGAAAGCATCATTCAATCGTGCTACGTACTTGAGAATACATATTTGCATAATAACTAACAATAGTTATGCACAAGCTAGTGCATACCTTGGGAAAGTCCTTCGGCCTATACGGTCTAGGCTTTGCTTGGCCTTTTGCCTTGTAATGAAGTTGGAAATTATGTTGGCTTTGGCTTAATAGACTTGAGTTGCTTGTTCCTTTCGAATTGACCCTTTGATGAACTATGGTCGTGCTTGATCCTTTCAAGGAACGGGTTGGGTATGTAGGCATCCGCAATGCAATGCATTGAGGTGCAACACCTTTTCGCTCATATCATCTAATTTAGAGGTGATTGCGATATTATGGTAACTCGTATCATCTGGATTGGCAATGCTAAGTCAAGAGATGATTGTTGCCACACTTGATGAGGTAGTTGCAATTCCATTAGATAGATTGTTCATACTTCCTAGTAACCGTTGCGGCATGGGATGGCATGTTCCTGGATGTTGCACCCTTTGAAAGAATAAGATCAGTGCAGGCTCCAGCATATGGTCGAAGTAGAATTAATAAAGCGAAAGATAAGGCTTGAAATGGCCTAGGTGCTAGTTCAAGGCATGAGTTAGGCCTGGACAATGATCAGAATTATGTAATGCTTGCAAAGGCATTCACTATTGGCTTTAATGGTCATGTACCCTTAGAAGAACAAGGGTGAGCTTGGATGATGTGGGAACTACTTTTCGAGTATAATGCTTACAAGGCATGCTTGGAAAGAAAAAATCTACCTGCACTTTCCAACGAGAAGTTAAGCTCTAAGGTACGGTTAATCTCTTTTAATCGCGCATCAGGGAGTTCTGGCCTGCGCAGCACAACGCGCCGGAGGCGAAATTTTCTGGGACGTGACAAATACCCTAGTGAATATTCCCCCATTTGTGACATCTTTGATGTCTCGTGTAATTTTATAGTATTAAGTACTATTAATGTGAAGTCAAGTGAGGCCTTCTTAGTTAGTCTCTTGATTAAAGACTTGTCTTGCTTGACTAGCCCAATGAGTCTAGCAAGACTAAAATTAAAATAAAATATGTATTTATTTATTTTTATTTTATTTATGAGGAACAATTGTGTTCAACTAGGTCAATTTGCATTGACATGCTTGCTTTGTCCAAATAAGTGTAGCATGTTGAGTATAAGTGTATATATATATGAATGAAGCTTAGTATGGCCTTTAATAGAAAAGTTAGGGTTCATAAATTTGTATGTGTGAAGCAAAATTGGTCGGACAGGCATTAGGAGCGTAGCTAAGGCAGACAAGCATTAGGAGCTAATGCTAAGGAGGATGCGCATTAAGCTAAATACCTAAGAGGATGAGCATTAGGTTAAGTGTCTAAGACGGACGAGCATTAGGCTCTAAAGCTAAGACGGATGAGCATTAAGAGTTAATGCTAAGTCGGACGAGTTAATGCGCTAAACCTAAGATAGACGAGAGCCTAAGTCGGATGTGCTTAGGATCTAATCCTAACTCATATGAGCATTAGACTAAGGCCCTAAGACGGAAAAACTTTGTATTAAAAGGGTAAGACGGACAAGCTTAATCCTAAGCTAAGGAGGACAAGCATTGTGTTTAATCCCTAAGAAGGACAAGCCTTGTAGCTTAGAATAAGATGGACAAGGTCCATATCCTGACTAAGACGGACAAAGTTTGTATCAAGCTAAGACGGACAAGGTCCATATCCAAGCTAAGACGGACAAGATTTGCGTCTAGGCTAAGACGAACAATAATTATGGCTATAACATTTGCAATGTTTATAAGCGTTACAAACCCTGTTTTGAGCCGTCTCCTTTGCCAATTAGGGTTGGAAAGTTTCATTGATTGTTTGGGACACTTGTAAGTGTTGCGAACTCATCTTTAGTGTTTCCGAAGCCCAAAGTTGAATATTTTTTTACGCCATTCACGTTAGTTGCCTCCTTAAGTAAGGATTAACGTGACCAGTGCTAGATTTAGCTATTATAAGTTATGAAATTGTGTTTAGCACAATTTTGACTTGGTATCTAAGGACAACTGTGGTACTTTTGTCAAGTAAATTCGTTATTTTAGTGAGTCAATATCGTTCAATTCAGCATGAACATAAGGTAATTTTGGGAATTCAACTGTGAAATATAGTACCAAATAATACTCAAAATTGCTCTATACTAGTGGGAAATCCATCTAGGAGCTTGAGCTTTTATGTAAAAATCATAGAAAAAATGGGAAAGTCGTAGTAAGCACCAGTGTTATTCTGATGATTTTGAACAGTAATGAGTGTTTATTCATTTAGAATTTTGATCGTAAATGTAGATGGCTATACATATAGAGAGAGGACAGGGATGAACACCTGCCTAAAAACTATTTGCAGAATTCTAAGATTTAATATTTCTCATATCCAGGGTCTGAGACATAATTTTACTATTTTACCCTTGACAAAAACCCACCATCTACAACAATGTAACAAATATTATTCCCGATTCACTTATATTTTAGCTAATTTAGTTTACTTTTTTTAAATCTCCCAGAATAATCTCGGTCAAATTGCTTTGGTGAAACTAATAATCCTAGAAAAGTGCCTGCAAAAGATAATATTAACCAATTTAATTTTAATTTTATTTTATTTTTGCAAAATGATAATATTAGTAAATCGCTAAACAATTTTGGTTCTTTGCATATTCAAATTTGTAAAAGAGACTAGATATTTCAAATAGTGGGTAAATTCTTATTTTGAAAAGATTGTTGGGTAAACATTATTTTGAAGAATCTTATTTGTGTAAACACTTATTCCTCTGAGAAGTAATAATTTTGAATTTTGACTGTATATTTGGTTGAAAGAAGAAGACGAGGTGTTTTGATAAAAGCTTAGCTTAAATTGTCTCGGCTCGGCTCGGCTATAAGATGTTTAGGAAACTAAAATAACTTTATATTGAGTGACACATCAATACATTTGGAGCCATAAGATGATACACA
The DNA here is from genome assembly GCA_023531435.1 of Papaver californicum. Taxonomy (NCBI): domain Eukaryota; kingdom Viridiplantae; phylum Streptophyta; class Magnoliopsida; order Ranunculales; family Papaveraceae; genus Papaver; species Papaver californicum. Next base: position 1,804,755 of record JAJJMC010012129.1, read on the forward strand.
ATCCACGGATGTAAAATTTTGTCAAATCCCTTTGTCTAATCTAGACGTTCCACATTCCCGACCCATGCAACAAATTTGCTTTTTTTTTCAAAAAAGAAAAGGTTATATTAAAAAGAAATGAGCCTTACAAATTAAAGGAGAGTTCTTTACAATTACATATGAAGAACGTTCTCCCAATTACATATGTAGAGTTCTTTACCATTCTAAGAGTCGATATGTAGTAGTACAGTAGAAGGGATAGTCCAAGAAATGCGACAAGCATTAATAAAATAAGCCTAAGCCTCTGATGCTACTTTACAATGCAATAGTAAGTTGTCAGTAGTCTCCCTCTCAATACCGCACATTGGACAATCTTCAACAGGGATCGAAACACCCATGTGTTTGAGCATGGACATTGTTGGAAGAGAATCATGAAATATTGCCCAAAACATAAAACTAACTTTAGGCGGTATATGTTTCCTCCAAAGTTGATTATCAAAGCCACAATTTGTAATGTTACCTAATAATACTTTATAACACTTCTTGGTAGTAAAGCTCCCCATGATAGAAACTTCTTCCTCACCATTAGTTAGCCTAGGGATAGGCCCAATATCTCTGCGAAGTAAATCATATTCAAGACTTTCATTCGCATTCAGTTGACGCCTTGACTCACACACTTCCATCTCCCAGCAACAATCATGTCTTATATCGAAGCATTTTTTGTTGTGCAAGCCTTATAGATGACCGGGAAAAGGTCCTTAAAACATTAATTTTATTACCTGGCCTTATAGTATAATCAGTGTGATTTTGCATCTGTGGAGTTATATTGATCACTCCTTTCCGTAGACCAGTCCCTTGAGACAACGTGTTATCCATCGGCATTAATTCACCATCCTTAAACTTTTGCTTCACAATCTTTGTCCAAAGATAATTTTTCTCTTTAGTATATCTTCAAACCTATTTAGACAATAAAGCTTGATTTCTTCTTCGCAAGTTCCTATCACCAAGACCACCATGTTACAAGGATGCACCAATTGGCTCAACACATGGCTAACTCCCCCTTGTGCACCACCTTGGCTAGCCCCTTTGGCCAAATGGCTAGCCTCCCATTCTAGAATCTTCTCTCATTTGTCCTTTTCTTAGAACATTCTAGAATAGTGTAGATATTTGTGGATAAGAGTGGAATAATCTAGAAATAGATCCTAGCCATACACTTGTATAGATCGTAGATAATCTTCTAGAACATTCTTGGATCCCAACTAGTATAAATAGGGATGCCATTCTCATTTGTAATAATCCAATAATCCAACAATCCAAGTAAGAGAGCAATACACACTTAATTCTCTCATTCAATCATTCTCTCTTGTTCTTGAGTGTTCTTGAGCGTTCTTGAGTTTCTTGTGAGTTTTGATCTTGAGTAGTTACACAAAGTTGTGTTAAACTTTGTTTGGGAGGCTTACTTATCTAGTAACGGAATTCTAGACAAGTCCCGCACGGAGTAAAGTCGAGCCGAAGGATCGACCCCGTGACAACTGGTATCAGAGCTACGTTCATACTACTCTCGGTAAGATCTCTCACCATGTCTTCAAATGATGCAAATGTTGTTATCACTAACAATAATGAAAAGGTTGAGAAGACAAAGAAACAACAACGGGATAAGTCAGTGGGCCCCCGTTTAGAATCTCGTGTTGGATCACTGGAAGAAAAGGTAGAAAAGTTGAACCTGGATTTAGGAGAATCCATGGAGCAACAAGACGATTTGGAGAAATCGGTGGAGGTCTCTTTTGAGACGTATCGGAACGAGATGGGTGCACATAAGCATGAGGTAAATGCTCATGTGAGGATGCTGCAAGCTCAAATCGATGAGCAAAAGACCCTAATCCGAGGAAATACGGTTCGTGGACCATCTAGAGTAAGGGTGCCAGAACCAAAGGAATACTCCGGCGCAAGGGATGCTAAGGAGCTGGAAAACTTTCTATGGAACATGGAAAGATACTTCAGGGCCACGGGCCTAGATGACGAGCAAGAACGGGTCGACACGGCGACCATGTACCTGATAGAAAATGTATTACTGTGGTGGAGAAGAAAATATGCAGAAATCGAGAGAGGAGTCTGCACCATCACTACTTGGGTGGAGTTCAAAAGGGAGATCAAAGCCATGTTCTATCCGGAGAACGTTGAGCATAAAGCTCGGGACAAACTTCAAAACTTGAAGTATTCAGGTACCATTTCCGAATATGTCAAGCAATTTAATTCCCTCATGTTAGACATATTAACAATGGAAGACGAGGACCACTTCAATCGTGGCCTACCTCGTTGGGCTTCTATGGAACTTCAACGAAGAGGTATTACTGACTTGTCCACCGCATTAAGCACTGTCGAGAAACTTGATGACTTTTCTAGCAAATGTGATCAACTTTCCAAGAACAAGCCATCCAAGTCACTATCACAAGGAACGGGTGGGGGAGACAGGTACTACCGCGATAAGCCACAAACTAGCCGCGAAGGGTCCAAGCCAAACAACGGGTGGAAAAGAAGGCAAGATAACCGTGTGAAGAAATGCTTCATTTGCCAAGGTGACCATCTTGCCCACAGTTGTCCCAAGAAGAACGTGCTCAACTCCTTGATTGCGTAACAAGAGGGGAAGACCGAGGACCCACACTTGGGAGCCATTCGGTTAAGCGTAATCAAAAGCCAGCCCAAAGCACAACAACCAGCACCAAAGAAAAGTGCAAGCAAGGGACTTATGTACGTGGACATAAGTCTAAACGAGCAGAAGACCAAGGCCATGGTCGAATCAGGCGCAACACACAACTTCATCTCTAAAGGAGAGGCCGAAAGGTTGAAGTTGAAGGTCGAGGCAGACTCGAGCACAATAAAGGCAGTAAACTCAGTAGCCATACTGGTTCAGGGAGCGGCCAAGGGGGTCGACATGAAGGTTGGTGCTTGGAGAGGAATTACTGACTTTATGGTGGTAAAGATGGACGATTTCAGAGTTATCCTTGGGATGGAATTCTTGGATCGTGCCAAAGTTGCGGTGGTGCCCTGCCTCGGAGTAGTTAGCATCAGAGACGAGAAGTCTCCATGTGTGATTCCAGCCACCCGGACCAAGGAGACTTGCTCGAGTGCACTGTCGGCTCTACAACTAAAGAGGGGTGTTCAGATGGGAGAACCCACCTTTGTAGCAGCCATCATGGAGGAAAGCAAAGAACGGGACGAGGTTGTTCCGTTGGAGCTGCAAAAGGCTTTGCAAGAGTACCAGGACGTAATGCCAACCGAGTTGCCCAAGCAACTACCACCTAAGAGGGAGGTGGATCATCAGATCAAGTTGGAACCTGGAGCAAAGCCGCCCACCATGTCCCCATATGGCCATAGTCCATTGGAGTTGTCCACAGGCCAACAACCTCTAATGCCACACACATTTGCTGGAGGATATAGAGGAAAGTGCTATACCGCTTTTCAGTCCACTAAGGAGTTGAATGAGAAGCATGACCTGGACAAAGCATTCTTAGAGAAAGCCTCTCAGCGTATGGAGAAATGGGCAGACAAGAAAGGAAACCCGTATCTTTCGAAGAAGATGACTTAGTCATGCTGAAGTTGAACCCGCAACAGTTCAAAGCTTTTCGGAAGGTACATAAGGGACTCATTCGACGGTACGAGGGACCATTTCGCATCGTCAAGAAAGTCGGAAAGGCGTCCTATAGATTGGAGCTACCTAGCCACATGAAGATCCATCCCGTCTTTCATGTTAACTGTTTGAAGCCATACTATGCGGATCAAGATGACGAGTCTAGAGGAATTACCAAGAGGGCTCCGTTCAATATGATTACCTTTCTAGACAAGCAGGTTTCAAGCATAGGATCACACAGAAGTGTCTCAAGAGCGGGTCGAGTTTACAAAGAATATCTAGTTCGATGGAAGGATCAACCAGACAGTGAAGCCAGTTGGGAACATGAAGACTTACTTTGGCAACACAAATATCTCATCGACAAGTACAACGCGACGAGGACGTCTGCGAATTTGGGTGGGGGAGAATGTCACAAGGGTGCGCCAATTGGCTCAACACATGGATAACTCCCCCTTGTGCACCACCTTGGCTAGCCCCTTTGGATAAATGGCTAGCCTCCCATTCTAGAATCTTCTCTCATTTGTCCTTTTCTTAGAACATTCTAGAATAGTGCAGATATTTGTGGATAAGAGTGGAATAATCTAGAGGTAGATCCTAGCCATACACTTGTATAGATCTTAGATAATCTTCTAGAACATTCTTGGCTCCCAACTAGTATAAATAGGGATGCCATTCTCATTTTTAATAATCCAACAATCCAAGTAAGAGAGCAATACACACTTAATTCTCTCATTCAATCATTCTCTCTTGTTCTTGAGTGTTCTTGAGCGTTCTTGAGTTTCTTCTGAGTTTTGATCTTGAGTAGTTACACAAAGTTGTGTTAAACTTTGTTTGGGAGGCTTACTTATCTAGCAACGGAATTCTAGACAAGTGCCGCATGGAGTAAAGTCGAGGCGAAGGACCGACCCCGTGACAACCATCCTTCTTAGGATTACAAATCTTATTCCGTGCAACCCAGCACATCTTAAGGTTCCCATCCATAGAACCCCATAAAAAAATCCTCATAATCCTATTCATTTTCTTCCCAACACTAACCGGAAGATGGAATAAAGAAAGAAAATAAATAGGCAAGCCTGCAAGGCAGTTCTTAATAAGTACCAATCTACCCGCTTTAGATAAGAATTTCTTCTTCCAAGAAGAAAGTTTAAGCTTCATTTTTTTCAAAAACTGTATCCCAAACAGAAATAGATCTGAAAGGTACACCAATTGGCATGCCTAAGTATTTAATTGGAAAATTATCAGTTTTACAACCAAGTTCTTTAGCCAACAAAATAATCGAATCATCAGCGCCAATACTAATCATAGTACTTTTCTCCAAATTAAGATTCATACCTGTGAGAACTTTAAAGAAAGAAAGGATAATTAGGAGTCTTCTTACTTCATTCACACTTGCATCCATAAAAATAAAAGTGTTATCTGCAAATTGCAAATATGATATCATAATGCATATCTGCAAATTGCAAATATGATATCATAATGCCATTGTCCGCAACTTTAAAGCCGTGTATTTCACCTCTCTCAACAGCCTCATTCATGAGTTTAGAAAGAATCTCCACCACAAGTAAAAACAAAAATGTAGATAAAGAATCACCTTGCGTTAACCCTTCGATGGCTTAAAAATTTGAGTCGATCCTCCATTCACAAGAATAGACAAATTCGAGTTAGCTACACACCACTTCATCCAGGAAATCCATTTAGCACCGAAACCATGTTTTTGCAAAATGCAAAAAAATAGCTTGCCAACTGACATTATCAAAAGCTTATTCACTAGCAATCAGAAAACCATCCGTAGTTTGCTTCTTATTAAGGAAGGCACCTTGATAGTCAGAAATAAGAGAAGGCATCACTTTGTTCAACCTCTCCGCTAACACTTTTGAAAGAATCTTATAAGCGCTCCCGATTAAACTTAAAGGTATAAAATCTTTAGGGGTGCAAGAATCCTCCTTTTTCGGGATAAGAGAGATGCAAGAGCAATTTAATCTCCAATCTAGAGAATTATACCTGTGGAATTCATTCATAAGCTTCATAAAATCATCTTTAATGATTCTCCATCAAGTCCTATAGAACTCCATAGTAAAAATATCATGAGCAGGGGTTTTATTAAAACCCATGTGAAAAATAACCTGCTAAACTTCATCTTCATAAAAACTTCTTTCCAACCAATCTTTAGAGTCATCGTCAATAGAAGCAAAGTCCAAGTTATCAAAAAAAGAAGTAACCTACTTTGTTTTGAAAACAAATTAGTGTAATAGTTTTTAATCCTGGCTTAATTGGGGGCTTGTAGAATTAATAGGGGGATATTAGAAATATTAACACACTCTAAAAATTATAGGGGGATACCAAAAGGTGGTGTAAATACCAAATTACCCTTCCCTAATAACTAATCCTAAAATCCAATTATACTTAATTTATAAGCCCCCATTCAATCTAAAATCAAAAACCATAAAATCACTCAACCTCTCTCCCTCTCCTCTTAACCTAAACGACCTTTTTTTTTCTAATTCAATTCATCGTCTTAATCGTTGATTCAAAAACTTTATCGACGATTAATTTTTTCTACAAACATGGCTCATACGAAACATTATCAAAGACAAGAAGCTAACCCTATAATCATAGAGAAACTAAAAGGAAAGTGGAGCGAAAAAAACACCGAAGAATTAAACCGTTTTTAGTACCTAAAAATTGATTCTAGGCAAAACAATATACTGTAGAAGTATTTTTCTTAGATTCTGAAATCAAAATCGTACAGAGCCAGCCTAAACCACGATAGTAGCAGTTCCGTTCTGCTTCGATCACAATGAGAGAAAATGGGTTGATCTTAGGGGAGGAAAGCAAAGAAAATTGAAGAAGGAAACAAATGTATTGTATTGTGTGTAGAACTACTGAGAAAAGTAATAGAGCTTGAGAGATTTTCCAGCTTGTTATGTTTTCCAAATGGGCTAAGGAGACTATTTATAATATTAAAGAGCTCACACGTTTCCTTGTAAAATTGTGGAGATAGTGAAGAGGTGGAGAAGTAAAAGTCGTGAGGTTAATGCTTAACCGCCTTGGAATCTTTGAGAAACCATTATTCCGCTACTCCATTTACTGCTTCAGTCTTCCCACTAATTTAGAACTTCCTGATCATGGGATGTCATTATTCTCATGTTGTTATAACCGCCAGACCAAAACCCCATGTTTTATCCTCCTATTATGTTTTGATTTCTCATAGAGTTAGTAGATTCGTAGACTCAAAACACGCGTGAGTTTGTTGTGCAAGACAAACACGAGCATAGATGCATGAGTGAAGAGATGAAGAGTTGAAAGACTCGCAATTGGGGGAGAAGGAGTGCTAGCATCGCTGCTGGGAGTGATAAGTGCTTAGCGCATGTGCTAGCAAGGACTAGCGTTGTTGGCAGTGTTAAGCACTTAGTGCCTGTGCTTAGCGCCTGTGCTAGCGAGGACTAGCGTTGTTGGCAGTGCTAAGCACTCCGTTCCTGTTCTAGCACAAGCATTAGCATTAGCATTAGCATCAATGCTAATGCTACCAGCAACATTCCAAGTGCTTGTTTGTCCCTTTGTTAGTTTTTATGACTTTTTGGCTTTTTCTTTTCCTTTTGGCACATGTGCATGTGCTATTTATTTGTGTTGGGATTGTGGATAAGGTTCACCAAGGCTAGAACTTGCTAGTGCCATGGTTATTTCCTGTGCACCACTAGCTTTGACATTTGTTAATGTCATGTCCATGTTTATGGCCTATTTTGAGTTTCTCAGTCGCATGAGATTTTAATGTTAGCATTGTGCTTAACTTTTATGCAGTGCATTCAGAACATATTCAAGAGATTCGGCCGTGGAAATTTGAAATCTTGAGATTATACTTAATGCGACTCTGCAATTAGATGGTATGCATTTAAATTAGTATTTTTCTCCATATATGGGGTAGCCTCTATTCTGAATGTCCGCAGTTTTGTACAATTAGTGTTTGATTAATACAAATAATTTTTATAAATGCACATGAAATAGCGAGGGTTTAGCTTGGTAAAGCCCTGAAACTTTGAAAGTGCGTAAATATATAAAGAGGTACAGAGCTAATTAATCCATGAGTTGAATATGTATTCTCAATTTCTTTGCGAAATGTAAGATAGTAATATGTATTTATAATTCTGATGCTGGGTCAGGAATTTATACATATTTATTTCATGCTTTTGCATCTAGGCGAAAAGTAATATTATAATTTTCTCCTTTGTCAAAAATCCACCATCAACATTAAGCTCCCTGCTTAGGGCGGAATAATAATGTGTTTCGTGGTAAGTACTAGATGGTGATATTGATACTAAGAATCTAAGAAGCTAATGGTAGCAGATATACGCGGTTTTTTTGGTAGAGCTGACCATCCTTATAGACAACAGAAGTAGAGGGTCACGGCTGCAAATCTTGCTGGCATGGATGAGCTGAGCCTATAACTTCCTTGTTTCCACTGGTGAGGCTTTTCACTCCCTCTTGGGAACGGTCGGTCTTGGAGTCAACAGTCACGCTCAGATCCATTTTCCTCGGGATGAGCCGCATAAAATTTTACTTTTTTGAATTTTAGATTTCCCAACTTTTTCTATTTAAACGAGCATACGTCCTTAACCATTTCCACTTTCATTCTTCTCCAGAGCTTTGAGTAACTTTACTTCTTCACTGCAACATGTCTGACAACAATAATAGCTCTAACCAAGGTAGCTCTTGCGTCAAGCGTACTACTTTGATTGCAAGTACGGTGAGTTTCTCCTCTTCCCCAGCTTTCATATGTGTAGTATGGTGAAAACCTGAACTTGATTTGATTGACGTTTTTTTTTTAGGTTTCTCAGGTTAAGAAAGTACCAAAGAGGCATATGAGCAGTAGGAGCTTCAAAGCAATGGTAAACATCTTTCTTCCATTTTTTTTTTGATGCCGCCTATTTTCTTTTAGATGTGAGTAATTCACGTGATCTCCTTCCTTTCTCTTATTTTTTTACTCGAGTACATACTCACGTTTTAAAGAAAAAAATTGAAGCATGGATTGGATATTAGAAATGTAGGAGTTAAGAAGGGGGAAGGAACTGTACCAGTGGAGAGCCGAACAGAGGTTGAGATCGGCTTTAAGAACTTTTCTAACATCATGGCTTCCATTGCGAATATTGACTTGATCCTTCGTGATTGTCTCAATGCCGGACTTCCTTCTGAGTTGGAAATGGAATTAACATATAAGAAGTATGAAAAAGTGGGAGGATTTTTTGTGCCAAAATGTTATGTGGATCTTTACATAAAAATATGGAAGAAGTACGGACATATTGCTACAACAGAGCTGGTGAAGGGATATCCTTCTATTCTTGTAACAGCTGTCGGAGGGCTTCTTCCCATTATTGCTGAAATGGATGACACGCCTTCGTATGCACTTAGTGTCTTGAAAATTCAGGAATGGGATGAGACGTTGACTACTTGTAAGAACCTCCGTTTCAACATAGACTGGTTGCATCAATATTTGGAGGGATTGAGGAAGGCTCTTATGGCGGCTTTGGCGGAAGGGAAAGCCTTAGAGGAAGAATCTTCTAAAATTGAAGAAATGACTCGAGATCTCCAAGCTCGTTCAGAGAAGTATGATGAGAGATTGGAAAAATTTCATCATCGTGAATAAGTAGCCAAACTTTTTTTAGGCGTGGAGAATACTTGTTTGATGCCATAACTTTTGAGTAATTTTCGCACACACTTATTTGCAATGGAGTACCATTATCTGTTACGATGTGTTTTGGTACCCAAAATATGCATATAATATTTTCTTTGATGAAGGTCGTTATTGTTGCTCCAGTCGTGCTTCTGAGAGGTAAAGCTTCGACCCATTTGGTGAAGTACTCTATGGAGGTGAGTATGTGTGGATTGATTTTTCTTATGAGATCCAGTCTCCAGCTATAGAATGGCCAAGGGCATCTTACTGAGTTAATAGGAAGACAAGGTCTGTGGATGAGCTTTTCGTATATTTGACATTGATAACATTTCTGAACAAATGAAGGTGCATCGTCCTCCATGGTCGGCCATTAATATTTCTCATGAACTTGGAAAATAATTTTCTCTTGCCTTGGTGTTCGCCTTCATGCATTTCTTTCAAGACAATTCGAACATTCTCTTGTGCTAGACATCGTAATAAATTTCCGCCAAAAGGAATCTTTTGGCTTTTCGAATCAAGTGTTCCGCTTCCCACTTGTCCTGAGGTAGAATATCATCTTGAAGATATTTGATGTATGATTCCCGCCAGTCCCCAGTACTGTCCATAGTTAGCACTTCTGATTGTTGTGGTGGGACCTGACAATTAGGGAATGACCCCTGTAACAATCAGGATTGATCCTCCATAGTGGGCCAGTAATATCCCAGACGTTGAAGATATCTATATAAGGTTATTACTAGCGTTGGACCACATATTTCACGGTGTATTTGATTTAGTCGTCTTTGTGCCTCATTGTCTCTCAGACATCTTGACAGAGATCCATCTGAATTTGTGTGATATAATATCCCATGTAATAAGAAGAAATTCTTTAAATCTTTAAGAATGACCATCCCTTGTCTATGTGAATTTCTGAGCTCTTGGATAATGGGAATCTTCCTGTCGTTGACTTTTTCTTCATTAGGTTTTTCCATCCACGTCGAGGGCATGATTCGTCTCTGTACAGTGAGGGTTGCTTTTGAGTCTTTGAATTGGAGTTTCAAAGATAGGGTCGCCATGAAGTCAGCATATATGTTGTTGGTGCACCCCGTATGTACAATTGTTGCTTCAGCAAAATGAGTTAAAAGCCTTTGCGCCTCAGCCCTATACGGGGCTAGTGTTTCTTCCTTGAGAGAATATACACCATTCATCTGATCTACTAATAACTTCGAGTCTCCCCTTATTTTGAGACGTGTTTCTCCAAATTGCTTGGATAGCGGTAATCCCAATATGAAGGTTTCATACTCAGCGGAGTTGTTAGTGCATTTGTAGTCCAGCTTGAACCAATGCGAGAACACCTTACCGGTTAGGGAAACTAAGACAACGCCGTCTCCTCCTGTATTATTTCTCGGGGTAGAGGAGCCATCAAAGTATAACAACCAGGCTTCCTCTTCGGCAAGTGAGATGTCTGGGAATTCACAAGGTACGTCTTCATGAGTTGTAGCGTCGTCTTTCCATGGAAAAGTTGCAAGTAGGTTTGCAACAACTTGTCATTTTACCGCTTTTGGTGATACACATGATATATCGAATTCTGATATTTGTAGAAACCATTTTTCCACTCATCCTATGAGAGCAGGTTTTTATAGCAAGAATTTTATAGGGTCATCCTTAGCTATCAATATTACTTTATTTGCCAGCAAATAATGTTGAAGCTTCTAAAAAACATTCACCAAAAAGGCATGCTATATCGCTGTCAATATTACTTTATTTGCCAGCAAATAATGTTGAAGCTTCTAAACAACATTCACCAAAAAGGCATGCTATATCGCTGTCAATATTACTTTATTTGCCAGCAAATAATGTTGAAGCTTCTAAACAACATTCACCAAGAAGGCATGCTATATCAACTTTGGGGTATCAACTCTACATCCCTTAGTATACGAATGAGGTAGTAGATGGGACATTCATTCCCCATGTTGTCTTATTGAGCCATTAGGGCCCCTATATCCACTTCACTGAAGGCTGTGTAAAGAAGTAACGGCTTTCCAGGAGTTGGAGATTTCATAATAGCTGGTGATAATAGCAATTGTTCAATCTGATGAAATTCCTTTTGTTGTATGGATGACCAGATAAAATTTGCCTCTTTCTTCAACAGAGGTATAAAAGAAGCAAGAAATTGAGCTAATCTAGGAATAAAGTGTCGAATGTATGATACATTTCTCATGAAGCTTTTAAGTTACCTTATAGCGCGTGGCGGTGGCATGGTGGTGATAGCCTGTGTTTTAGTCGGGTCCACTTTGATCCCTTTTGTTGTTACTTGAAATCCTAGGAATCTCCCAGATGAGACACCGAAAGCACATTTTAGGTGGTTCATCTTTAAATGGTACTCACGACATCTTTCAAAAACTTGGCGTATGACTTCTACATGAGATGCTCTGGTTTTGGATTTTACTACCACATCGTCGACATAGTCTTCTACTTGTTTATGCATCATGTCGTGAAATATTCTAGACATGGCTCTTTGGTAAGTCGCGCTGGCATTCTTTAATCCGAAGGGCATCACTGTGTAATAGAAGTTCCCGATAGGAGTTCGAAACGCGGTCTTCTCAGCATCGTATTCGTACATCTTTATCTGATTGTAGCCGATATATCCATCTATGAGTAAAACCATACCATGTACACTAGTAGCATCCACAAGCATGTCGACGTTTGGGAGAGGGAAGTCATCTTTGGGACAGGATTTGTTCAGGTTCCTGAAATCCACACAGCATCTTATTTGTCCGTTTTTCTTCTTGAAAAGGATAACGTTATCCAACCATGTGGGATGTTAAATAGGTTTGATGAAGCCAGTCGCTAGTAACTTCTGGATTTCGGTTTTGGTTTGTTCTTTGACTTCATGCCTGAACTGTTTGAGTTGTTACTTGACGGGTTTAGCGTCGGGAACAACATGTAGGTGATAAGTCACCAGTTTGTAGTCTAATCTTGGCATTTCTTCGTAGGTCCAAGCAAAGACAATTTGATATTCTTTGAATATATTGACGAGCCCCGCTTTTTCTTCTGGTGACAAGGCTGATCTGAATAAAACTGGTCGCGGATTTTCTTCAGTTTCGATATTGATAGCTTCAAGTGTGTTAGCTATAGCATATGTACCGTCTTGCAATTGTCGTGGTGCATCTTGGACCTCTTCATGATATTGCTCCTCATTGTGGCTGCATATCTGTTGATGGGGAGACTCTTCGTAAGCCTCTTATGCTAATTTCTAACTACGATTTTGAAGGTAGACTACCCTTCCCTTGCTGTCGTAACTTGTCATGAAACTATTGCCTTTTTTATATGTCGAAGATTTGTGACACCACGGACCCCAGGGTGGCATCCATAGGGTGTGGGAGTTTCTCATGATGACTCGGCTTTTGCATCGAAGGTCAATGGTTCGTCTGTTATCGATGCCCAGTCAGGAAATGGTGTGTTGTAGACTTTGTTGGAGGGGTTCGACGGTACCATCCTCTGGTTTGAAGAGTTTAGTATCATATATTGGAGTGTAAGGTGATAAATATGTTGTTATGCGTACGATTTCTCCATTCAACACTACTTTCACAATTGGTGGTAGGTGGAAGGAAAAATTTTGTTGTCATGCAGCCATGGGCCCCCTAATATCATATGGTATTCAGGCTCTTTCGTGATAATGTGGAATTTCACCTTGGATACGATGAGACCAACTTGCAAATTTAAGTAAACATGGCCATAAGAATTAGTGCGATTACCTTTGAAATCCTTCATCACTATGGGATGTTTTATGATATGGATTTATAGGACATGTCCCACTTTGAGCGCCTTGAGTGTAATGACATTGAAAGCTGCTCTTGTGTCGATAAGGGCCCTCTTAAACCCGGTCTCCTTGATGTGATCGGTGATGTATAAGGCTCGATTAGGACCTTCTTCCGCCATCATGTCCTCTTCGGTGTAGGTGATACTGTTTATAGTTGGGTTATCTGACATGTTTGTTTCTATTTCCATTAGAGATGTCACCATGTGCCTGTTCACGGCTATACGGTTGAGTGCAGTGAAGGTATCGACGCGTTGATCATTGGAAAAATAAAGAAGCTCGCACTAGTTCTCAATCAGAAACACAGCTTCTTATTCTGTGAATTTTTCTGTAGTAGCGAACTCCCAATATTTCCAGATGGAGAATCATCGGTCGAGAAATTGATCCTTGTTTATGTGGAGCATGGGCCTCATTTGAAAGCGTTACGACGCTCACTTCTTCTATTAATTTGACAAGAGAAGAGAACAGAGCACTATCGCATCTTCTAGTCTTGCTAGAGTTCTCGCTTGAGCTTCTTGTATTTGCATCAATTCATCCAGAGTGATTGAGGTTTCAACCACATCAGTAATACCATTTGAGAGATATGGGTTTATGGCGCCATTGACTGCTGGTATTGACATGAGAAGTGTTGGAATTGGTAGTGATTGAATCTGACCTGAGACCAACCATTTTCAGGTAATTGAAAAATTGGATTTTAAATAGTTAAAATATTGGATTCATGACCGAGAGATTGATCTCCCATTGTGGTCGCCAATTTTTAGTACCTAAAAATTGATTCTAGGCAAAACAATATATTGTAGAAGTACTTTGTTTATATTTGGAAATTAAAATCGTACAGAGCAAGCCTTAACCACGATAGTAGTCATTCCGCTCTGCTTCAGTCACAATGAGAGAAAATAGGTTGATCTTAGGAGAGGGAAGCAAAGAAAGTTGAAGGAAGCGAATATATTGTATTGTGTGTAGAACTACTAAGAAAAGTAACATAGCTTGAGAGATTCGTCAGCTTGTTCTGTTTTCCAAATGGGCTAAGGATCATATTTATAATAGTAAAGAGCTCACACGTTTCCTTGTAAAATTGTGGAGATAGTGAAGAGGTAGAAAAGTAAAAGTCGTGAGGCTAATGGCTTAACCGCCTTGGAATCTTCTAGAAACCATTATTCCACTACTCCATTTACTGCTTCAATCTTCCCACTAATTTATAACTTCCTGATCATGGGATGTTGTTATTCTCATGTTGTTATACCCGCCAGACCAAAACCCCATGTTTTATCCCTTTATTATGTTTTGATTTCTCGTAGAGTTAGTGGAGTCGTAGACTCAAAACACGCGTGAGTTTGTTTTGCAAGACTAACACAAGCATAGATGCATGAGTGAAGAGTTGAAGAGTTGAAAGACTCGCAAAGGGGGGAAAAGGAGTACTAGCGTCGTTGCTGGGAGCGCTAAGTTCTTAGCGCCTATGCTAGCAAGGACTAGCGCTGTTGGCAGTGCTAAGCACTTAGCGCCTGTGCTAGCAGGGATGCTAGCGCTTGTGCTAGAAGGGATGCTAGCGCTGCTAGCAGCGCTAAGCACTTAGTACTTGTGCTAGCACAGGCGTTAGCGTCAACGCTAGTGCTACCAGCAGCATTTCTAGTGCTTGTTTGACCCTCTGTTAGTTTTTTGACCTTTTGGCTTTTTCCTTGCCTTTTTACACATGTGCATATGATATTTATTTGTATTGGGACTGTGGCTAAGGTTTAGCAAGGCTAGTACTTGCTAGTTCCATGGTTATTGCTTGTGCACCACTAGCTTTGACATTCGTTAATTTCGTGGCCATGTTTATGGCCTGTTTTGAGTTTCTCAGTCGCATGAGATTTAATGTTAGCATTGTGCTTAAATTTTATGCAGTGCATTCAGAACATATTGAAGAGATTCAGTCGTTGAAATTTGCAATCTTGAGATTATACTTAATGTGACTCTGCAATTAGATGGTATGCATCTAAATTAGCATTTTTATCCAGATATGGAGTAGCCTCTATTCTGAATGCCCGCAGTTTTGTACAATTAGGGTTTGATTAACACAAATAATAAATGCACATGAAATAGCGAGGGTTTAGTTTGGTAAAGCCCTGAAATTTTGAAAGTGCATAAATATATAAAGATCTACAGAGCTAATTGAGCCATGAGCTGAATATGTATTCTCAATTCTCTTGCAGAATGTAAGATAGCAATATGTATTTGTTATTCGGATACTAGGTCAAGAATTTATACATATTCATTTCATGCTTATGCATCTAGGCGAAAAGCAATATTAAAATTTTCTCCTTTGTCGAAAATCCACATCAACAACCGTGAAGCAGAAATGGCCCCAATGAGAGAGTAACTAACTAAAACTCATTACTCTACTTGTTGTGATTTTTTGTATGTGTGTTTTGAGTGTAAAATTAGGTTTGTAACCGAAAATTTTCAGTTTCAAAAAGAGGGTCGTCATGCTCGCAATATACATACCATGACGACTTTTCATATGCATGCGAAATTTATGAAAAATCAAAGACCATGACGACCCTTACTGTATATTTTCACTGAAGAAGAAGGGTCTGTCTAGTGTCGTTATTGTATTACCTAAAACCATGACGTCCCTTATTGTTTATTTTTCATGTAGACATAGTGTA
>JAJJMC010012129.1:1820480-1869688 GCA_023531435.1 Papaver californicum
TTGATTTCACCATTTCTTATTCGCAATAGACCATTAAATCGTTCCAGCTGAAATAAAATGAATAAAATGTTTATTTGCAAATATAAAATCATAAGAAAGGTACACAAATTATTAAGTTTTAGTATGTTACTCACTTTTTCGGTAAGAGGAGCTTGGGGATGATGGTCGTTCACCACTTTTCCAACTTTAATGAACTCTCAAATTGAACTTTTGATGTAGTCGAATCAAAACACCAATTCTCTCCATTTTCGGTTTTCAAGATTCGTTGTGCGCTTATAATAGAACTCTTTCACTCTCTTCCAAAACATTGAATATATTTCATTCGGACGTTCATGGAACACCTTAATAAAAGATTTAACAAGATTCATATCTTCATCCGGTTCCCATTCTTCTATTGACATTGATGTCTCACTTTCAAATGAAAACAAAAACAAATATTAGATGTATAAAAATTGTAAATACGAGGTTTGGGGCAGTTTTTTCTAGAGAAGGGGGTTGTATTTTATAAAAAAAATCCCAACGGTCATATGTTTTTTACATATAGATAAGAGGTCATCATGGCCTTACACTTGAAATAATAACGATTCTGAAAGAGCTATTTAGAGACCTGTGTTGGAGGTTTACCTATGTGGTCGTCATGGTATATGGGTATCGACAATGATGACATATATTGATACAAAATTGAACAACATTTATACTTAGATTATAAGATAATTAGATTCAAACTTGGGATAACTAGTAGTACATTAGAACGTGAAAGCAATATTATATTAGGCTAACAACTTGTAGACCAACTTGGTCTTACTGTTACATATTATTCTTTTTCTCGGCGTGAGACGCAACTATCATGGAAGCTTTGAAATGATAAAATGGCTCTCCTCTCCATTTGGTAAATGCATCATTGTCGCAAACTTATGCCCTCTATGCTAGCGAGAAACTTGTGGTACTTGATGCACAACTTCTTAACATGAAAGGTCGTTCTACAAACATAATCAGTATTGTAATCATGGCGTGGATCCTTCCACTTCGCGTCCGGCTTGGGAACGTAAGGTCCTGTTTTTACCATATTCCAAAATATACCATCATCCCGATCTTCTTCGGGAAGATCCATGATGATGTAATAATTCTTAATTCATTTTGTCTCATACACAACGGACTTTAACATTTCCCTTAGTTGGAATTGGTCGTAACCTCGTTTCTTGAGTTCCTCTTTTTCCATGGAAGTCATTGGTTTGATTCTCTTGTGTATCTCTTCTTTTATAGCACTAATTGATTTTTTTAGTTGATGATGATGTGGTTCCTTTGCTTTTTTGCGTTTATCTTCTTCCTTGGCACTAATTTGAGTATTTGATTATAGAGGAGTTGTTCGTTTGCATGTTCTGAGTATGTCTTCAAGTGAATTGGTAGTTGATGGTGGACTTTCTATTGCAAGAGAGTTTTAATTTGAGTATAGCGTTAAATTTTCAACTGAATATATCATATGAGCTTAGGATCCTTATATAGAAAAAGCCCCAATTACCAATATTTTTGGGGAAAATAACTAGCCGTTAGGATTGAGTCGTCAACTGAGTTACGAACCGATGCGACCCTATCACCCAAAAACATCCAGGAAAAACAAAAATTTTAAGATTTGGTCGTCATGGTCTATAAGTTTAGAACCTAACGACTTATTAGATAGTTTGGGTCGTCATTGTTTTATATGTATCGACCATGATGATTCTAGACAATATATCACCTATGAACCTATACGTAACGGCTAGTTCACTAGTTTTTTTTTTTAAATAGTCGTTGGGTCTTTAATTTCTATAAAAGAAACCATCTTCTCAACATATAATGCCTCGCAAACACTTATTATCTCTCATCTTTCTAATCTTTCAAATCCTTTCTATTTTTTTTCTAATTTCTTCAACATGGTTGTTAAATTCACTCCCCGAGAAGATGTTGTGGCAGTTAAAGCATGGGTTGTAGTCATGAAACGTGACGAAGAACTCAAGATCAACATAAATAGGAGATTGTTAATTTTTTGGGACCGTACTTTCAGGGTTTTTGTTGCTTTAGACGGAAATCAAAAATCCAGATCAATGACAGACGTGAAAGAAAAATTCGAATTGATCTATATCGATGCTGTAATTTTAGAACGACTTTGGTGAACATGATCGCGTATTATCCTCAACTCCAACCCTTGGAAAAAGTAAGTGAGTGTCAATTAGATTTTAATCAAATCCTGTTTGATTATAATCTAACTTATTGTTGATTTTCTTTTTCAGAAACAACATGCATATGAACAATAAAAGACGGACTGCGGCAAAAGATTCCGGAATGACAATTGCTATGTAGTGTTGGGTGAAATTTGGCGTATTTCAATGATCTAGATTCAATTTAATCTTATGTTTCTATCCTATATATGGTTTTCTTTATAATATATGTAAGTCTTTTCTTTATGATCTATTTATGCATTTTCTTTTCCTTTTAATGAAATCGTAATCACAAATTCCCAAATAAACTTGTCAAAATCCAGAATCAACTTGTTCTTCATAAAAGGGTTGTCATGCTATATTGGTGTCGACCATGAAGACCCCATCCTTCCATCTTAATGGCAGATAGTTGTCGCTATGGTCATAGAAGTGAACCTATGCAACTCTTGATAACAAAACATCCAGGAAAAATCATGCTAGCAAGGGCCGTCATGGTCATAAACAATCGACCATGACGACTTAAGTGGTATATTTCACATATATTTTCTCCAGGTTTTAGAGTCGTCATGGTTTGTTATTGCAGGTTGACGACGCCACTTAGATGATAATAAAGTCGTCATGGTTTAAATAAAAGACAATAACGCCTCAAAAGAGGTTTGGGTCGTCACGGTCATCAAATATGGTTGTGACGATTTTTCATACAATGGTTATGTAATAGGTTAGGGTCCTGATTGGTACGACCATGACGACTCATAAAGAGTCTTTTAAAGCCCCTCCTATTCCCTATGGATAGATAAAAAAGAAAAAAAAAATATTTAATTTTAATTCTAACCATTATCTATGTAACTAATCTAATCTAACTAATTAACTAACCTCACATATTAAGACTAGTTAAAATAGAGGTAGTTTAGCCATTTTTAAAAATATAGGGGTAAGGGATAGGGGGTAATACTATTGGATGACCTTATTTTGTCTTTTCCTCCAGCCCCTATTAATTTTACAAGCTCTCAATTAAACCAGGTTTTTAATCTCCTCTGTTATAATATTTGGATCAAAACAATCTTCTACATTATTAACCAGCTAAGCAATGGTGTTTCTTTTTTTCCTCGCACTAGCAATTCTATAAAATAAGAAGTATTAGAGTCACCCCATCGAAACCCATTTTGATTAGCTCTCGTCTGCTATTTTCTCACCTCCATCGTCTCTATATTCTACAATTTTAACAAACAGTCCAACCTCTCATCGTACTGTAGTTGAGATAGAGAGCCAGGTTCCTCCAAAATATTAAGGTTACCAATCTTATCGTTCAATTCCTTTTTCTCTCTGCGAACAGAACCAAATTCTTCGGTGCACCGAGATTTGATGAAAAACTTCAAATTCTACATCGAATTCTGCATTTTCAAATGCAACAAATTTGTTGAAACAGAATTCCCTAACGTTTGGCTGATGAGGCGTGTGGAAATATTATTTTGTTAGATTCAAACAAAACCTTGTAACAAATATCTAGCATTGAGAATTGTCATACATAAAAACGTAGAAGATTACTTTGTTGCAAATTACAGAAGAAAGAAAACTATTGGGGAAACATGAGAAATGCCCCAATTTGGGGGGCCTCTTGGACAAATGCCCTGGGTTTTCAGAATTTGTGAAAATGCCCCATTATGTTAGTTTTGCCGTTATCATTGTGCGTGCGAGTCGTCACGTGCAAAAAAGGACATAAATACCCCAATCCTTCATCTTGGAAAAATATCCCGGACAAACGTTCATCTTGGAGAAATGCCCCGAACAGAGATTAAGACAGAAATTGGCCACGCATGAAATTAAGATTTGTCACGTGTTATTCACGTGATTACCAAAACGTTCATAACTTTGATAAAAATGACTTCCATGTCCTACCAGATGCTGCCACGTGTCATTCTCAATATCATTTTATGTATATTGTTAATAATTGCTTAAAATAAGGAAATAAAACAAACAGCAAACCATTATAAAATTGTCTTAGGAATTCTTAGGAATTCTTACAGGAGCAAAAGTTAGAAGGAAACATAAGATTACATATACTTTGAGTACGGACCTCTGCAATTCTTGTCAACAGTTTCTGCAACTCTCGTAAATTAAAATATATAGACAACAAACATTAAGAAATTCTTGTGTAAGATGCAACAGTATCAATATTAATAACGTGCTCCGTCATTGCTTGAACCATTGAGTGATATCCAAAAATCTTCAAGAGGAAGAGTCGGCACCAAAGCACTTGCACCATAAGGATAGCAAATACTTTTCTTTGCTGCCAATTGATGAAAATTATGGTTTTGTATGTATGCAACTTGGGTCATGCTCAAGTCTACTGAAACCAGTTAAAAGGAATAGTTGGAAATTCATCAACATATTGAGATCAGTGACTGATATATTCGTCACTACATGTCTGGAAGCTAGTAGCTAGTACATCTGATCCATATTGAGAGCCAACTTAGCTTGCAAATTTGCATTGGGATAATAGATAATTCAAAAGGTTCCTACAAAACAGATGATTATAATACATTTTTTTTTTTCGGCAGGTCATCCCCGCCAACCTCAACATGGATGTCTTCTGAAAACCTAAAGAAGGTTATGACTTAGCTTTAGACAAGCAGTAGAATTGAAGTTATATTCCCTAAGCTATTTATAAGGCTAGGATTTCTGAAATAAATTGAAATAAAATCAATCAAGATTCAAGAACATAAATGATATTAAGTAGAATGCTATAACTGTGAGAAGAGTCTCCAAGTGGATAAAATTGATTGCATGAAAAGGGAAACATATATTTGAAGTTGAATTATCAATGACAGAGATAGATTCCAAAATCCAAGAACTCAAACACATGCTATGTCCAACCGAAGCACGAGAGAGATAAAGATATTTTAGCAAGACTTCACTTTTAAGAAGAATTGCAAAATATGAAGGGAGAGATTGGGAGAGAAATAACCTGCATTGTCCAAAGGATGTTCTCTCTTGTTGGTGCAAGCTGCAGATTTGTATTGCTTGATACGTTCACTTCTAGTCGTTGCCAGAGTTATCCTCACATATTCTGCGGAACCCTTTGAATCAGCCACTGTTGGTGCAAGCTGGAGAATTGTATTGTTTGGCAGACAGGAAGTAGTTGAGCTCTCAAACTCATGCATAGAATCAACCAGCTATTAGAATCCAATTAGGCTGACACAACCATAATATGCGATCACCTACTAGATTCAGTTACTAGAATACGATTTTAAGAATCTATCCAAATTTTGACTACAATTTGTCATAGTAACTATAACATCCATATCTATTTTAGCCCTACAAAAAAAGAAAAAAAACATTATTAATCAGGGATGTCCAACAATTATAGCAATCAAAGTGACTCACAGATAAGATTCACCTGCATACTACTGAATATGACCAAAATCTGTAAAAAGCAAGTATCTACTCAAATCTAAGAATAAAAACCAAGAACATCCTTGTCTAAACATCCCTGTGTAAATAAAAAGTTCAACCTCAGAACATGTGAAGACTAAACATCCCTGTCTAAACATCCCTGAGTAAATAAAAAGTTGGAAACTAAGAACATCCCTGTGTAAACATCCATGTGTAAATAAAAAGTTCAATCTCAGAACATGTGAAGACTAAACATCCCTGTCTAAACATCCCTGTGTAAATAAAACTTTCAGATGATGAAATGAATCACAAATTACAAAGGAAGTGACGAAATACAAACAACAAATCCCCCAACCAAAATGTCATGAAATTCCAGACTGTCACACTTAAATTCAAAAGAATAAAGACTTGTCAAACCTAATTGATCAGAGACAAGAATGCATACAATACTAATTTTAAATACACAAATACCAGCAGCAATTGATCAGAGACTTTCAGGTGCACTACTGCACTGTATTATGAAGAAAAATAATACAATCACTGTTACCCAAGAAAAAAGGCTAGTGCACAACATGAAACAACGTGCTCTTAACTTGCAAACTAATTTCTACTTGCAAAAGGCAATAGTTCCCAGAAACATTCTCAGTTCATCGAAAGGGAAAGTATGCAATCATGAAAAGCAGATCATGTTGTTTACCTGACGCAGCTTTTCAAATGATTGAACATTGTTTTCCCTCCTTTGCATCTAAAAGAACACACATTACTCAAATAAACCCTAAATTACCGAAAAGAAAAAAAAAAAACCAAATTTTACTGAACCCTAAAAATTTAATTTCATCCATTTATAAATTAATACAAAACATTAGGTGATTCATGGGAAATGAAGGTTTGAGTTCCATTTACTTACTTGTTTCGACGAAAAATTTGATTCAAATAGTCTTCGTCTTCAATGGTTGTACGTCTGCAACTATTTCTTCATCTGGTTTTCGATTTTCTAATATCACAAACTAAATGAAAGTGCAAGTTCAGATTTGATTGATGCTTTCCCTTAATGATTTTACCTGGTCTCTCCTCTCGCCTGTGTAAAAGAAAGGGAAAACGAAGAACAAAATAGTTCTTTTTATGTTTCGATCGAGTGATTAGAAATAACCTAATCTTCCAGGCGTGCTAAACCATCGCGTGAACAGTGACACCGCACTTGTCTCAAATCCCGACACGTGTACAACCATACGGTCGTCGGATGAAATGGGTACGTATCTGCATCAGAACGTTTTGGTAACCCCGTGAATAGCACGTGATAAATCTTTCTTTCACAAGTATGAAGGATTAGGGTATTTATGTCCTTTTTTGCACGTGACGACTCGTACGCACGAGATTAACGAAAAAACTAACAGAATGGAATATTTTCACAAATTCTAAAAACCCAGAACATTTGTACAAAATAACCCCTAAAATTGGGATATTTCTCGTATTTCCCCAAACTATTGTTTATAGCACAAGAAAAATTCTGGTAACTATACGGTCCCAATTAATTATTGTACATGGAGTAGTTGAGGATGGCAACAGGACCTAAAATATACTTGACATTCCCATGTGCACCAAAGCATTTTATGTGTCCATATGCATGTCAACTCACTATCTCAAAATTTATAACTTGAGCCACATGATTTGGATTTGAAAACTTGAAATAGTATTGCATTGCTGATGGGATGTAGAGTTCAGCTCTCAAGGTCGGACCCAAAGTTTCCATGTAGCCATTTGCAAGCTCGTTTGCACCTGAGCTCGCTTGAAATAGTATAACGCGTAACAGCTGTAAAGTTGAACTCTCAGAACAATTGTAATTCCGACTGTCATTAACAGTAATTATTCCCCGTCGAAAAGAAAAAAAGCCTGAATCATTTGTATGAGCACAGTTTACATCTGAAAAGTGTACTGACATATTTTTACACGGGACTAACTAAGTGAATCTAAAGTCGTAGAAAGGAAAGAAAAGTGAACAAACAATGTTGTTGTCAATTTTCATATTTTCTCAAAGGAAAACTTGTTTTCTTTTAAAAAAAACAATTAAACTTTTTTATTAATAGAAGTTCAAGGTTATATTGGGTTTAAAACGAAAATTAGAGAATACAAGTAACAAGAATATGTCATACAAGTACAACACCGACAAATCTGACAAGAGAAAGAGAAGGATTAACGGAACATGACGAATACAAGCATGAATAAGAACCGATCAAATCGGCGGAATAATAGTTTTTCTCGGAATTAAAATCCAACCATTTACAGTAGTTTGTTTTTCTTTTTCATAAAGAAATGTTCCTAAAATGAAGTGATTTGCTCAGATCTCTTAAAACTTGTGATGAGATTTCGTCGTCAAAATTATCTTTGATGAAGATTCCGATGAATATCTCATCGCCAAATAATTCAAAGATGAAGATTACGGTGAAGATTCTGTCAACGGAGACAACAAAGATGAAGATTTCGTCAATAGGGAGCACCAGTAGTGATCTTAAAACCCATAGTAACCAAAAACGACTATTAAAGCTGAGATAGATAAAACTAGTTAAAACAAAAAATTACTTAAAAATAAAAAAAGAAGATAAAAATCCCGTTTAGATCCGGTCTAAAACGGACCAGATCTGAACAGGTAAGAGTTACCGGTGAAAAAGGTTTTAAAAAGGTTTTTTTTTCTGTTGAAGGGAGTGAGAGAGTGGGAGGAGAGGTCTTGCAATCTCTCGACCATTTGTAAGTGAAAAACGAGTTTGAATTACAGTCATTTGTTGTATCCCAATTTCCAACTGGTTTCTTGAAGCTACTTGTATAAAATTTACATGGTACTGTTTTCTTGAAGCTACTTCAAAAGTTAAAAAAAACTTTTTTCAGTCCCGAACTCCCGGATTATAATTTATTATTATTATTATTATTCTAGCTACTTTAAAGTCTAATTTAATAGGAGAAAACAAAAAGAATATATACAAACAACAAGAAACAAGTGTCGGTCACAAAGGCCACCGTGACTTTGTGAGAATGTTGTATTTTACTACTAGTATTTATAGGTTAGTAGAGGAAATCCGTGAACGTGACACTCTCTTACAAAATTATATGATGCTGCTTATTTAACACATACATTTTTCTTTAGGCCATATAGGTGCTATAGGCAATTTAGTATATTGGAAGTGTCAAGAAAGCAAAGTAGCATCATTAAAATGGTGAAAATGCTAGGTTTACCGAGTCAGAATTCCATCTGTTATCCCGACTAAGAGAGAGTGGGATTCACTTTAACCTTTCGGATCCCCTTGGGATCGAATTTATTGCGCTCAGTGTAACATTACTCTTAAAATGGTAGGAAAAGAAAATCATGTACCCAAGAACTTGGTGCTATAAAAAAGAAGAACGTGTAAAAATTGCTTTGCAACCACCAAAGAAAACAAAAAAGGTTCCAATATCAAACAGTAAACAGTACAAAAAAAGAGAAACACATCTAGAAAGAAGGTTATTGTGAAAGGATAGATGAGAATATGAGATGATAATTCATAGTTCATACTTGTGTTTTACATATAGCTTTCCCCTCAACTTTTGATGGGAAAAGGGATACCAAAATTATGAGTTGGTTTTCTTTGCATTACTATAAAGGTTGGACTCAGGGCCACAACACAAATCAAAAGATTCTAATCTCCCCTTTCAAAGTATACGTCTTTTCTTAATTAGTAAAATATTCTTAATCTCCATCATCATTGAATTTATACACGATTACAGGAGTTCATTGATGAAACAAAGCAGAAGCACCGGTAAAAGCAATAGGAATGTTAATCTTGTCCCAATCGTACGCGATTATATATATATGCCGTACAAAGCGAGCTTGGCTATCTGTTTAGCAGAGTCCATCAAATACATGGCATTTATAACCTAAAATCAAGGCCGAAAAACAAATATATATATATATATATATATATATATATATATATATATATATATATAATTATTGTCCCTGAAAAAAAGACATTTTCACTTTTTCATTTCAACCTAAAGATGGAGGAGTATCTTTTACTATAACCATCAGAACTACGAAAACATTAAACGTTTTCAAAAATAATCTCTCAAATATAGATCAAGATTTTGTTTTTAGAAAAAAAAATTCAGATGGACCAATAAATTCACACAAAAAAACACCCTTAAATCTTATGGTGGTAAAAGACGCCACATCAACATCTACGGATGAAAGATTAAATTTGGAAGACCTCTAGTGGCGTCCAAGAAAAGTGCCCCAACAGATCAAGCAATTTGACAATCACCTGACAAACTGAAGGTATAAAATAGTTTCTTAGATCATGGGTTCCATCCTTTCTGATGGTTCAAACTTGGATAAAAATATTGCATCTACGAAGTTAGTGATGTAGTTTCTTTCTCAATAAAAAGCTAATGCAGCTTTCATTTAGAGAAAAAACGTCAACGTCCCGAGAGATATATCCCACCAGAGCCACCACCACAGTAAAGCAAATTCTTTTTGATTGAAAATTGCAAAGAAAATTAGAAAGAATAAATTAACTGATGTAGATCGAAAGCGTGTAAAGATAATAATAATCGCAGCGGAATAGAATTATTAAAAAATAACCAGTAGAATTGGTAGAAATCGATAGAAATTAGTTGATTTTTAAAGAAATATCCTAAAATCTACGGGGTTATCTAGACTTCGTTAATTCACTACGAATAACGACTATTGAGATTAATATTCAGACTTCGGGGTAAACCCAACTATGAATAAAAATCAAAATCAATAAACTCAACAAGTTTAATGAAAATAAAATAATTTTAATTAATCAAAAACTCCCCTAATTTTCGTTTTTGGAGCTCCTTATATAGATAACTCCTACTAAACAAACCCTAAACTTATCAAAAATCTATAAACTTGTTTCCCAAGGATGGTTGTTGTTGAGAAAAGATGAAGCAGGAAAACGAGATGGGTTGAGATATTCTCGGTTAGAAGAGAGAAATGTGTGGCTCAAGATTTAGAAGTTGGATCGAAGAAGGAAACTAACCGTGTATAACAAGAATAGTGTGTTTAGTCGGTGGTGTGTAGAGAGTCCCATTAAGCTTCGGATTCTAGTTAGGAAATTGGGTTGACTATCCTCTATAAATAGACCCACCCTCTCACGTATCACAGAGACGGTCGGAGGCAGAAGCTCACTACAGAACTTCCTGGACACAGACAGAAACGAGAAAATACATGGACGTGTAGAGCTTGACGGACAGAAGACACCGGGTTAGTTTATGTCTATTTTATTTATTAATTTTTATGGCTTTTGAGAAAGTCATATTGGCCTAATTCCCTTGTTAGGGCGAAAGGATGAACTTGTAGAGATGGTTTTCTTTGTGTTTCAAAACTTGGGTTTTCAATTAAATGAACTAAATATCATTAATATGTCTCTCTCTCAACGTTTTGCCCTCTCGATGATTTTTCATGTTCTATGCCACGTATAGTTCATTGTTTGATTAGTAGAAGGACTCGTTGAAACATTGTATGAAATTGTTTTATGAATATTCTTTGACTCTTTATGCCCCGTATACTTAGTACTTCGAAATTCTACTTTAGGTTGAGAACAAACAATTCTTTTGGAAATCGAGACCCTATGTGACGAACGCAATTAAACCCTAATCTACAACGGATTCCCGGAACCTTAACGTTTTCCTCTTATTGTTTTCAAACTTTACTAAATAGTTTTAAATCACTAGTTAATTTAATTCTTTATAAATAAAACCTAAAAAAAAATATTTTAATCCAAACTCCTCGTGGGAACGAACCGTATTTGCTCTTGTCTACATCTTTCGACATCGTGTGCTTGCGGTAAAACAAAGTCGGTTTTCCGACGCATCAAGTTTTTGGCGCCGCTGCCTGGGAGTTGTTTTTCAATTAGATTTTTTTTTAGATTTTTATTATTTTGTTCGATTTTATGCTTTTTGGTATTTATCTTCTGCTGCAGGTTTTGGGAACGGAAACGAAAAGAAATTGAGCCAAAGATTTTGGTAATTAAAAGACTTGGAATAAAGTTAAAGCTGAAAGAACGGAGAAGAAGACAAATAGTTAATTTTTACTTTTTAGGATTTTTATTAGTTAATTTAATTTAGAAAACTGTATTAGGAAATTTTTGATTATTTTTGTAATTTTCTTTTAGTTTTGGACATTACGGACATTATTATTATTTTTAAACCCTACGGAAGGGTAGTATTAAATATAAACTGCACAGGGAAGGACAACAATTACGATATTGTCTCGGCCCCTTGGGTTCGTACACTGACACAGGAGTCAGTAGCCTGAGTCGACTTCAACGGTTCATCCCCCGTCTGTTACGGGAGCTAAGATTCGATCAACCCACGAATCCCTTGCAAGTGGGTTTACTGTATTCCTTCGTGTGCATATATGTTGAGGACCTGAATACGGATTTACTTTTCTAGTAAAGGGCAAGAACTGGCCATATAAGATAAGGACTCGGATTTCATCACCGTTTCCTTCTTTCCCGCTTTAGGAACATGTTACCAAACGCGAACCTAAAACCTTAAAATTTTGACTAGAAAGAGACTGATAGGGTAACGAGCTTAAAGGAAACTCGTTCAAAAGGACTGTATTGGTTACTTTTTTAGCCTAACTCGAAGTTCAGGAAGATTATTTTAAGTTGATTAGATCCGCCTTGTAACCCAGGGAAAAGTTGCCAAAGAGACAGGGTTATCAAAGCTCCTTATAGCTTATCTTGTTTCTCTTCGACTTAATATAATTTGGATCGTTCTAAGAGGTTTGCTAGAACTGTAACTAGTTGCCTTTCGAAAGAATAGAAGTTGGTCTAGAAACAATCTAAGTGGAGCCATCATGCTTTTTTTTTTGCTAGATTCAATAGGTGATTTGTTTATAAATTATACACACGGGAGGTAAGTAAATATTTGATATTCTCGCAAATCTTTTGCAAGGTGAGTTATTGGGTAAATTTTGCTTGGTATTATGGATCCCGATGATTTGGCTTCTTTTATTGCATTTTGGAACCATTCCAAAAGGGAAGAGAAAGAACCTTCACGGATGATGACTCCTTCTCAGGAGACGTCATCTAAGATGACAATTCGGGAATATATGGAACAGAGGCATAAGGGAGTTTTTGGTCCACCTGATGTAATTGAGGATGACCCTATAATGATATATGAGAAGTATTATAAACACGCATCGCATTAGTTTAGAACAGAGATTGAGAGTTCTGGCATTCCAGAAAATATTTGAGGATGATAGTGATAATGAATATGTGTGTTTTGAGAGTGATGATGAACTTGAGACTTGTGATTATAAGAATGATGACACTGTTATGACATTTGAATCTAGTGTATCTTGTCCAAATCACGATCATATTAATGTTGATATGCCTATTCAAAAGGGTGTGGTTTGGATTAGAAACCCTATTTATTCAGATGATGATGATGATTTAGAAGAACCTTTTTATACAGGGGATACTATTGTCGAGTTTAATAACTCAGAGGCAGTATGTGTGCAAACTGATATACCTTATAATCATATAAATTCGGAGATTCCTATTGGTCACTTAAAAGAGGATAATAACGATCCAATTAATCATGAAACTGTTTGCATAATTGATGAGATAGTCCATGAAACTCACTTGCAGAACCATATAGATGACTCATTAGAGGCTTGTTTAGCGCACTTTGGGCCTGATTTTGATGATGAAAGTGTTATTTTCGAAGTCAACGCCTTGTTAGACTCCACACCACTGTTAGACACTAATAAATGGAAGCCTGGAATTGAATCTTTAGTCCTACCCGAATCTCGACTCATTCCATCTGTCGAGAAAGCTCTGACATTGACCCTTAAACCATCGTCTGACGACCTAGAAAGTAGGGAAATAGTGACTAATCTATCTAGAGACACCCAAGATTCTAAGTGTGGGGGTGATTATCAATCTCCCTGTACCTTACCGTTGACTCTTAGAAGTCCCTAACATGGGACTTGACATATGCACCTCTACTATTTTGCAAGATCATCTTCAAACTATATTTCCTGAACCTAATGTCCAGAAAACAGTTCAGCTGTTAGAAACCCATTCTCTGGTCGATGTGGTTTACCTAGGCAATAATACCAAGATTGACTTTATTTTCCCACCAAACTATTTTCTTCCATATGTGGGAACGTATGAATTTCAAATGTGTCATTTATTAAGCTTTGAGACTAAACCTGATTACTTTAGGAGACTAAAATCGACACAATTGCTTAAGAATGACCATTTTCATAGTAATCAACTGTGTGAGTCAAATCAGATTAACTTTGAGGATCCACAATTATTCAGGTTATTATTATGTGCGTCTAAGTTCTTACTTGAGTTATTCCAGACTCTAGAACCTTACCCTGTTGATCCTGCCTACGAGGAAATCCAGCCCATGAAAATATTTTACCTAGATCCTTTTATAGAGCCTGAACCTGAACCACAGCTAAAAGTAGTTGTCTTAAACAGAAAACTAGATAAGGGTGTACTCGGTTTTTTCTTTTTATTGGCTTGTTGCAGTTTCCTTTTATTGGTGATAGCACTATTTGATCTAGATGACCCACAGTTGTTCCAGCTATTGATATATGATATATCATTTTCTTCATGGGAGTCAACCCATCAGATTTGTTTCATTTACCTTATCTTTTTAGTTTTTGATTGCTTGTTTTATATCATTTTAGGATTTCCCATCTTGATTTTACATTGGATGAGTTAGTTTACATTGAGGACAATGTAAAGTTTAAGTGTGGGGGAGTTAAACATATAGAATTCTTAAGTATTCATTTTTTAGGTAGAAATTTTTCAACTTTTTCGTAATTATTTGCATGAAAACCTCCAACTTTTAGATATTTTAGAGTCACTTAGTATACTTATTGCTACGTTTACATACGGAGTTCTAACCGAAACAACTGAACTTATAACTATTATAGAACTATATTCGGAGTGCTTAGATGTTGAGAGGCTAGAGATGACAAAAATGGACTTAAACTGACGGTAGAGAATACAGTATTAGAGTTGTTGACCATTCAATACCCATGAGTGAGGCACCAAACCTTAGATTGTCCGTTTAGAGTGTTTCATCTGCGTAAATTCCGGGTAGAATGATGAGCTACCTAACCTCGCACCAATTTTAGCACTACTTTTTGATCTCTTGAGTGCTATTTCTATCAATCATGAGGGTGCCATCAGAATTGCTAACTCTATCTTGTAGTCTTGTTTGCAGTTGGCACCATTCTCTCGACAATAACAGGTCCATAGAAACATATTATCAACAAGCAGAACATCAAAAAATTGAATAAAATTTGAAGACAGTCAAGGTTTAAAAGCAACCGTTTAAGAAAGAGCAAATTTCATATTCAAGTAAAGTAACAATATAATTAACATGTTAAAGACTTATGTACAAAAGCGAAAGAAATCAAAAGATGTGAGTTAGTGAAGTTCAGAATCAAGTGGTAAAGTCTTTATCCCAGGGTTGTAGTAATTTCATCATTTATTTTTCAGTTTATATTGTAAAAAAACAAAAAAAAAAAAAAAAAAAACGATTACCATTGTTTTAGTGTAGATTTTCTTTTGTATTCTTTCAATAAGGCCGTGGGGAAGAAGAGATATATAGAGAATTTTTCTATAACAAAAAATTGAGGAAATGAGTTACAAATTGTCAAGGTTCTACGAAGTTCAAGAGTTCATCATCTACAGTTGAAGACCGAAGACGTTTCTATTGGATGCTGTGAGAGTGGTGTTGATTGCCGATCGGATGAGAAGGTAAGTAAGCATTCCCATCCTTGCATATTGGTTGATTTCCGTTATTAGAGGTCACTAGAAAAATAAAAAGGGGTTCTTTTTCGTCCCACTTTCTATGGGATAACATCTCCATATGATTCGGAAGGTTACCTTTCCTTCCTACCATTCAACATGTGTAGGATTTCTATCTTCATTCCTGCCTGTACACATGTGTGAACCATAAAGTGCGTCCTTTGAGTGTCAAATTCATAAAACCCTATTTGGTGAGGCAGAAATATTCGGTCACTCTCGAACCTAGATCCTTTTACATGGTGGTTTTCTCTTAACTCAAGAGTTAAGCATGAGAATAATGTTCTTTATACTTCTAACTTCTTATTGTTAGTGTTCAGAAACTTTATATCTTCGTAGCTCTTTGGATGCAGGTGCTTTGGAATACTTAGAAGTTGGAGTAGGTTTTGTGGGTAAATCTCTTGTAAACCCTCACGAGACTATAACTCGTCCACTAGGGACACCTAGGGGTTTAAAGGCTTGTTACACATGCTAAGTGTAACCGTTTCCTCAACGAAAGGGAGTTGTATTTTAGATTAGTTTAGATTTGTAGTTTGCTCGAGGACTAGCAAAAGGAAAGTGTGGGGGAATTTGATAAGTGCATAATTTATACATTTTAAGTATCATTTCCTTATAATTATTTGCTAGATTTTGTGTGAATTACCGTATGTTATTATTACTTTTCTAGTTTATGTGTTTTATTAGGTTACATCTCTGAAACAAGTGAAATGGAGCTTTACAAGAGAAGAATTGCCAAAGACCAAGTGTAATTCAGTATGTTCCAGGATTTATACCCTCCATCTTGTAGATAATTGAATTACGAAGCTGACGGCGAAAGAACGAGGTCATTCCGACTTCGTATGAGAAAGTTACGGGAGAAACAAGAATAAGGGCAAGTTAGTTATTTCCAAGGAGATTAATATTAACACCCCCTCATATGCTAAGGTCCATTTTCAAATATGGTTATGGGAACCCGCACTATTACTTAGGGCTGCTAGGTTTTGAAAGTTATTAAGGGCGCCACCATCTTCTCCATGCGGACAAGCGAGATTGAGTCAAACAGAGGTGCAGCTGTGATGATCGAAGGTGGTGGCTACGATGGAGTCTGTGATGCTACCAACAAATGATAGATGATTAGTGGCAGAGTTGGATGTTTTGAGTAGAAGAGAAGATGGCAGTTGTTTCTGTAATGATGGCAGTGAGAAGAAGAGGTCGTGAACTGAAGGGTATGTGGTCAAGTTTATAGGAGATGAAGCTTATGGGTATGAGTCTAACGCTGTGATGACAGTTGAGAAAAAATGTTGACGGAGTTATGATGAACTCAAGTTCCTGATGATGATTGGATGTCATTAATGGCTGAGTTGAATCATAGTGATCAATGGTGCTGGTTGTTGACATGAGCCTGATTCTATGATGGTGATTGAATGGTTTGTTAGTGACGATGAGTTAATGGTAGAGAAGATGACGCTGTTGGTGGTGGCTTTGGTCAGTGATTTATGGTGGCGAAAGAAGTGAGGTGACGCTGTGTAGCTTTTGACCGATGGGTTAATGGATGGTTGTTGTTGAGAAAAGATGAAGCAGGAAAACGATATGGGTTGAGATATTCTCGGTTAGAAGAGAGAAGTGTGTGTCTCAAGATTTAGAAGTTGAGTCGAAGAAGGAAACTAACCGTGTATAACAAGAATAGTGTGTTTAGTCGGTGGTGTGTAGAGAGTCCCATTCAGCTTAGGATTCTAGTTAGGAAATTGGGCTGACTATCCTCTATAAATAGACCCACCCTCTCACGTATCACAGAGACGGCCGGAGGCAGAATCTCACGTACAGAACTTCCCGGACACAGACAGAAACGAGAAAATACCTGGACGTGTAGAGCTTGACGGACAGAAGACACCGGGTTAGTTTATGTCTATTTTATTTATTAATTTTTATGGCTTTTGAGAAAGTCATGTTGGCCTAATTCCCTTGTTAGGGCGAAAGGATGAACTTGTAGAGATGGTTTTCTTTGTGTCTCAAAACTAGGGTTTTCAATTATATGAACTAAATATCATTAATTTGTCTCTCTCTCAACGTTTTACCGTCTCGATGATTTTTTATGTTCTATGCCACGTATAGTTCATTGGTTGATTAGTAGAAGGACTCGTTGAAACCTTGTATGAAATTTTTTTATGAATATTCTTTGACTCTTTATGCCCCGTATACTTAGTACTTCGAAATCCTACTTTAGGTTGAGAACAAACAATTCTTTTGGAAATCGAGACCCTATGTGACGAACGCAATTAAACCCTAATCTACAACGGATTCCCGGAACCTTAACGTTTTCCTCTTATTGTTTTCGAACTTTACTAAATATTTTTAAATCACTAGTTAATTTAATTCTTTATAAATAAAACCTAAAAAAAAATGTTTTAATCCAAACTCCTCGTGGGAACGAAACGTATTTGCTCTTGTCTACATCTTTCAACACTGTGCGCTTGCGGTAAAGCAAAATCGGTTTTCCGACGCATCACTGCCCATTACCTTATTTGGAGTGGGAAAATAAGAAAGATGCAAGGCAATGGTTTATGGACAAATGCAAGGAGATCAAATTCGCATTAGTCTTAGGCCATCGTATGAGGCGTTATCGTTTTGAAATTTTTTGCGAGAGAAGTGGCAAGAAAGAAAGTCACCTATCAAAGGACAAACCATATATGAAGAGGATGTCAAGGATCTACACAAGTAAGTCAATGTCAAAGAAGCATGATTGCCCGTTTAAGATTATAGTTAATAGAGTCAGTGGTGTATATAAGCTTTTTAAAGTGAACAATGGTTGTCATAATCACAATTGATGTTAATCGAATTACTCGGCAATTAAAGTAAGAAATTTTTTCATTAATAGATAAAAAATTAAAATACATATTTATCTAAAATTAGGAGATATTTATTTCCCGGTGCGAGACACAACTATCATGGTAGCTTCAAAATGATAAAACTACTCTTCTCTTCATTTGGTAAATGCATCATATGCCGCAAACTTATCCTCTCTGTGCCTAGCGAGAAATTCGTTGTACTTGATGCATAACTTATTAACATGAAAGAACCTATCATAAACATAGTCGACGGTGTAATCATGCGTGAGCCCTTTCACTTCGCGTCCGGCTTGGAAAAGTACGGTCCTGTTTTTACCAGATTCCAAAATATACACTCATCTCGAGCTTTTTCTGGTAATCCCATGACGACATAATAATTTCTAATCCATTCCGTCTCATCCACAATAGACTTTAATCTTTCCCTTCGTTGGAATTGGTCGTAATCTTGTTTCTTGCTTTCCTCTTTTTCCATGGCAGTCATTGGTTTGCTTCTCTTGTGTATCTCTTCTTCCATAACCCTTATTGATTTTGTAGTTGGTGATGATGCTTGAGTAGTTCGTTTGCATCTTCTGAGTATCTTTTCAGTTGAATTGGTAGTTGATGATGGACTTGCCATTGCAAAAGAGTTTTACTTTGAAGGAAGCAATGAATATTTTGGAAGAATTTGTTTGAATGAAGTAGTGTATGATGAAGAATGATTTATCCTATTTATATGTATAAAGGGGAAACGACTATATTTTCAAAAAAAATAATTTTTTTTAAAAAACTAGCCGTTGAGCCTAAGTTTGACCATGTGCAATGAAAAGTACCACATAAGATGTAATATAGACCTTAGTTCAAAGACAAATTAAACTTATAGTCACTACGATCCAAACATGACAAGGCATTCTTATAAAACATATATCATTGTTTTAGAAATATAAACATCCATAAAGATAACAAATCATTTTTCAGCACCCTCTCACTTATCAGCTTCAGCGGTTTCAGCAACTTCCTTAGCATCTAATGCCTCATGAAACTCCCTCCACAAATAATATTTTTGGTTCTGAGGGTTGTAATATTAATGACCTCGTCAAGTTTTTCCAAAGAGAAATTTCCAATAAGCATTTTCACTTGCTCCATCTTTGTCTCTCTTCCAAACGGAAAACCAAACTTATATTGGTTTCGCACAATTGGTGGCTCCAGCTTTTTGAAAACATCACACTCACAGATTTCTGTATAATATCTAGTACCCTTGCTCTTATTCTCCATGCCTGAAAAAAATAAATTGAGGGAAAAGAAATAAGTATAGTTAAAGAGAAACAAAAATTAACAATCACCAATTCAATCAACAACAAAATCATTAAGGAAATAAAATGAACTCAACAGAATCGGTTGTTAATATAATATATATCCACCGATTCTAACCATAAAAGTGTACAGAAACCGAGTAAGAATGAATCGTTTACATAATCGTTGGATACAACAGGTTCCTATCCAACGATTTCAATCTCAGAGAAATTACAAAAATTATAAGGTAGAATTGTTGGATACAGCAGATCTCATCCAACGATTCTGGGTATGGTAATTGTCAGCGAGCAATATGGATTAGAATCGTTCGATATCGATGTATCGTATCTAACGATTCTGATGCATGTTCTTCATGATCACGAAGATCATACCAGAATCGTTGGATACGAAAGACCAACATAGAACGCTTCTGGTAAAAGATCAGGAATTTGATTCGCCAAAAGTAAGATTAAAACACCTAGATCAATCAAAAATGTTGTTAGAAGTATGGTTTATAGAGATTTACCTTGTAGATCGAGTGATTAGGAGATCCGAGAAAATTTTTTGAAAAATTGGATTAGGGTTTTTAGGATTTAAAAAGTTTGATGGAAATATATTTATTTATTTTTGTTTAAAATTTTGTTAGATTTGGAATGTAGTGAAAATGGAAAGATTTTTGTATTTATATTTTGATTTAAGTATTAGAGTTAATTATGAGTTGAAGATAGTTTAATACTTTTGACAATATCTAATTAGACATCCCTTATCCTTCTATCTAGTTGGGTACCAAATTATATAGGCCCAAAATAATTTCCGTAGATTCTAATTTAACTAAATAAATTAAATGTGGTAATTTTTATTAGGTAGAATAAATTCTTAAACTCGATTAGACGACAAAACGGCAACCTCCTTTTTAAGGCTTCTCCATATGATGATCTTTAAACATATGCTTGGATTACTTATTGTAATAATTAAATTAATTAATCTTTTTTGATTTTTTTTTGATAAAGTCTCACTACTTGATATTCAAAAAGAAAAGGGAAAAAGAAATAAGTATGTAGTAATAAATTTTCTCCAATGAATAAAATTACAACAAAACATTTTACACAAATCATAATATATCCCCCCAATATCCTAAAACAATTATAATTACACTCTCATTACATTCTATGTAATTCTTTGTTTTAGTAACTTTTTAATGGTAGTATTTTGCTTTGTATCCCACATATTCCTATGTGCCTTAAACCTCTTCAAAACCCCATCAATGGCAACATCAAAAGCATCTTGTGTAGACCCTAATCCATCTTTAGAATCAGCATACACAAATTTAGGTATATACTCGATCGCTTTGTCTCTCATTTTTCTCACTTCATTTTTACTAAACTTTTCTAATACACCTCTAATAGATGTTCCATTAAAAACATCTTTCCGGTCTATATAAACCGAGTAACTTTCTGGTTCGCTCGGTAAAAACCATTCATACTGATAATAAGCCGACCGGTGCCAAAAGAAAACCGGAATGGAACCGGCAATCATACAATCAAAAATTGATCTCCTTGTAAAACTATCACCTCTTGGTTGTAAACAAAAATCCGATTCCAAGAACGTTTCGAGTATCGCTGAACTACCATTAACACACCGGTTCCCACCACAGTCAACGAGTTTACACCGATTCCCACTGTCTTTGCACTGGTCCAAAAGTATCCCTCTAAAATCATTCTTAATCGTACCCCTTTTAGCTCCAGCAAAAGAAAACAAAGTTTTTCTTACACGTGTACGTACAAAACCTTGCCACTGAGTCAACTCCGATTCATTTTTAGGGTGAAATCCAGTAGGATAAGGTACACCAATATCAAAATAATCCCATGGATTCCTTTCAATCAATAGCCTAGTGATATTATGCATCGCAGGCATATAAATAAAACTAGAACCCCAATCATTATCCTTTGATCTTCTATAATCCCAACTTATTCTACCCAGCATGATGAAATGATCCCAACCGTTAGATCTCTTAAAATAAACTTGTTTCTGGACCCACTTGAGTAACATCTTTGAATGATAATCACGATGAACAGAAGTGTAATTATCTGACCATAAAAATTTACCAACGGCAAGACCAGCATAGAACGGTAAATAATAAGCTGAAGCAGAAGTAGGATCAAAAGTCCGACATTTATGGCGTAATATACGATTATGGTAAATAATTTCAGAAGCAAATTGATCAGTAAAATACCAAGAAGATTTCAGATTATCAGGAATTACTTTACCAATGATTCGCCCATCATTTGATGTATATTTACGGCCCAACCCATTGTTGGAAATAGCATCACAACGAGAATTCCATGGATTTAATTCATCACATTTCTCTGATAATTCTTTATTGAACATTTTTGGTAACTCATATACATATACTCTCCCATCACTGCATATATCATTAGTTGGGGTTGGGGTTTCTTCTTCTTTGATGATTGCTGTGGTGGTTTGAGGGGTTGCAATGACGGGGGAGGTGTTTACTAGTGGTGGTGGAAAATGATGAAAAGAGAAAGAAACTGGGAGTGAGTAGATTAAGAAAAGAAGAAATATTTGGAGTGATAAGATACATAGAAGAATCCATGAACGTGGATGAGTCGAAACAAAAGTTTGAATTGATAAGTAGTAATAAGAATAATTATCTGATGATTTTGATTTTAGTAACGGCGGGTCAGTTTTTGGTAGCATTACGAGGTCAAAACTGTTTTGCTGATTTCCGGTAAGTAACTTACCGGAAATAATGGTGGGATTCAGTTGAAGATGTAGAGACTGGAGAGAGAAATCAGTGATGAAAAGAAAGTGTGGATGTGGTTGTGAATATAGAGAGAGGAGAACAGAGTTGGTTTGGTTTTTAAGTAATCAAGGTTTTAGGATGGACACGTGTGGAAATAGTGACGACCAGCTGAGATGGATAATGGACGGAGGAGATGCAAGTTAAATAAAATATACATGCCGGTTATTTATGGTAAGATAATATTTTGAGGCTAAAAAGTGGAAGCCATGATGTTCATGAATCATGTCGAAGTATCATGTTTTTGTATTTTCGTTGATCATAAGGTTTGGAGGTGTAATACGGTGGCTAATACAACACTAAAGTTGTGGGTCCGGAAAATTATATCATGGACCCACACAAGGATGCTGATTACTTGGTGCAGTCATTGTACGGTGCTGGCCGGTTATACTGGCAGTAGATTAAAACATATATGGAACGCCAGAACGTAAGCAATAAAGATTCAAATGAAATCGCCAAATGGTTTGCATGTCGGTATTGTACCTGAGATAAACCATTTGCCTATAGCCAAAAGCCCCAAGCTATCCACTTGAATGAATAGCGAGATTTCAGTTGGCACTAATAGACCAAAACTCAGGCGTTGTTGAGCCATCATCTTCAAGTTTAACATAGTAAAAAGGCACTCGTGGCCTAATTGATAAGGCGTCTGACTT
This sequence comes from Papaver californicum, assembly GCA_023531435.1. Classification (NCBI taxonomy): domain Eukaryota; kingdom Viridiplantae; phylum Streptophyta; class Magnoliopsida; order Ranunculales; family Papaveraceae; genus Papaver; species Papaver californicum. The sequence goes on from JAJJMC010012129.1 coordinate 1,843,473, forward strand.
CTTATCAGACGATTGCTGGTTCGACTCTCACTAGATGTCCCTCCACTTTTATTTTATTTTGATTCAAAACTGTGTCGGGTTAGCCCATAAATTAGTGGCATTTTGCATCATAAATCCTGATGAATTTATATTTTTAAAAAGATAAATAAATCATGTGAAAAAACAAGGTGAAAACCGTCTCTCAGATAATATATATTTGTTGGATTTTATGGCATTCAGTCAGAATCCATCGTTTCCCTAATTTTTCTTTTAGGGGTTATTTTGGGATAAAAAGATTATTTTTTCTCTCGATTCATATATAACCATCGGTATGTTTCTTCGTACTAGTAGTTAACAACTTAGAAAAAGTGTGACGACCATTTTTGGTGGTCAATCACAACAAAAAAACTTAAGTTGTTTAAAAATTACAATACTCTAAGTGTAATTGATATAGAAAGATTATAATACAGGAAATCATCACTCAAATACAAATGAAAACAACTCAATATATAACGTGGCTCAGCTAATAAGCCTACATCCATAGGGAAATACAATTTATAATTTTTCAACACATATTTTGTACACATGGTTATATAAAAAATTAAGGAAACTATGTTCAATAGAGTTCTTAACCTAGTCTTAGCTTTTTCCCCTTCTTGAATTTCCTTTAGAATTTTCTCTCTCTATTTTCGTTATCTCCCTCTTTCTATTTTGGGGTTGGTATTTATAGTAAAATATGATGGGTCCCTCTTCCTCACTCCTTCTTATCTTTACTTAACTTGTTTGATCTTATCTTTGTCTTTGGGCGCAGCTCATCTTATTCCATTTGTAATGCTTCTTACTAGTTCCGCTTGCTGATGCGCAGCTTCCCTTAGGATTGAGTATTAATTGGTCCTTTGTGTTTATTATGTGGAGTTTGGCATGTGTGACGTGTGGAATTTGACGTGGAGCATATTTACTCTTGCATGATTAAAATTTATAGTGCGCGCGTAGCAGGGCGCAGACGCCTATGGAGCGCAAGAGATAACCAGATGATTATGGGGCGCAAGAGATTGCCAGCGCGCAAATGATTGTCTTGGCTATTAATGATACTTTTTCTAGTGCTCTTTCCACGTGTCTTGTATGCATTAATTTAGTCTGATTTTTCTGTTCCCGGTGTCAGTTGATGTGTGATAAATGTTTTATAGTTGTTTTTCTTTATTATTTATTTTGTTCTTGTACTTCTCAGTGTAACATAATATGATACTTTCTTCTTACGATGTGAACACGTGGAACTGATGAATTTATGTCCTTACAATTTGCCCTCTTTTTGTCTTTTGGATTTCTCACCCACGTTCCTAGAATTCAAAAAGGCAAAAAGTAATGATGACCGTTGGGTTTTGTGCCCCTAATAAATTTGAATTTTGACGGTTTCATACGTTTTCAAGAAGACACGCCGTCTGGATTCACGCCTTTTGAATTCCTTTTTTCAGTCGTGTCTGTTCACTGCTTCAGTATTTAAGAGAAAGTTTTGTCATTTTTCTCATTACTTTTCGATTTCCAAGCTTGTAGCTGATTGCATTTGTGATCTTCTCCTGTTAAGTTTTGTATTATTTTATATTGTTCATCATTGTAACCTTGTTTCTTCTTGGTCTGTAGATTAATCATGTCTGGTAAAGATAGTAGTTGTTCCCCCAAACATGCTTCCCAAGGTGGCCGGCATTCTGCTGGCAAGAAAAGGGATGAAGGTAGACATATGCATCACAGGAGAATTCGTAGTCTTGCTCCTCCTCCTATTAGATCTACTACCAGAAGTGACCTGGTTCATGAGCTTCTTAGCTTCAAAAATATGGACATGGAGGAGTTCAAAAGGAACTATGGCCTTCAGGATTTTAACGTTTCCCTTTATAACTCCCTTGAAGGAGAAGAGATCTCCTTGAATATGATTCTGAACTTTGATTATTCTCGCACAAGATTGTTGATTACTGCTGGTGCAATAGACGCTGGGTTAAGGTTGCCCTTATATGATAGTCGATGCCCCTACCAGTTTGAAGTCCTAGCTAGTCGTAGTCAGGCTAAAAATAGCACCCGCGCGTTCAGTTGTGCAGTACAATTGAAACTGGTAGAGAATTATGGATGAATGCAGCATGCGCAGCGTTGGGCAAACCAACTTCACCTGCTATACTCATAATCCTGCTTACCGCGTCCATTATACAGTGAAGAACTTCCATTTGTCCTACTCCGATTCCTTTGCTGATAAAAATTACATGAGCTAGAGTGTTGGCCCTGGACGCACAAGATGCGATGGAATCCATTTGCTGGCTGATATTGATACTACGAAGATTAATCTCATTCCGGGAATGGAGGAATCTTTGGTTGAAAAGCTGCGCCGGGATCATGATTACCGGTGGTATCTTACTCCATTGGTGATTGAATGGCCCTTGGATTTATGGCCAGGCTTCGGAAAACACAGTACGGAGCCTTCAGGAACGGTCCCCTCCTACTGTCTGTGGTTATTGAACTTCGACGGGTTTAACTTCTCTTATGGTGATATGGTAAGCAATGATTTTTTTAGTTCTCCTTATCTTAAGTGTTGCGTAAGTTGTTTTTCTTAAAAAAAATAATAATTTACGCAGCCTCCAGAAGAGAAAGAATAAAAACTGATGTAGGCACCAAGCGCAAAGCTACTCCTCCATCTGACATGGTACTGCTCCGTCTTGTATTGACAAGGTACTCAGAACATTTGAATTGCGTGTTGCTAACTTACTTGTAAATGTTAACAGGGTCAGAAGAAAATAAAGGCTACCCCTCGTGCTTCTTCCAAGAAGGTGGCTAAGGTTAATCCTCCTTCTAGCCAGCCTATTTTGAGGATAAAAGGTGACGTGGTGCAGAACGTAACTCCAATAGCTTATTGTCCTGCTGCGTTACATGATGTTGCAACTGAAGCCCCCCAAGCAGCGGATACTGAATCTCCTATGGATGCGAGCTCCGTCCTTTCTTATTTCCTATCTCATTCTCCTTTGCTTCACGTCGATGACATCGTTCTTTCTGAGTTCGTGGATGATTTGACTGACAAGGAGCAGGTTGCGCCCCTGACAGAGCTGAACGGAGCTGTGATTGAGTATGCTCCTGCCAGGCTGGAGACCACAGTCGAAACGGAAGTTGAGCATGCTTCTACCGAGGATGACGTAGCTGCTAACATGGAAAATCCTTCCCCCTCCTTGGCCAATACTGCTGATTCTTCGCTTGAGGAAAACGCAGTAGGTGCTTTGGGAGCGCAAAAAGATTAGTCTCCCGTTCTGAGGAAGAAGTGTATACTGCTTCAGTTGCTAGCGGGAAGAGGGCTTCTCTTAAGGAAAGGGGAAAGAGTGTCTGCGACGTTGATAATCTCGTTGGAAGAGAAGAAGATGCGTTCGACTGGTTCAAGGAGAAAGACCTGCTTCTGATTCCTAGCAACGCTCAGCCAAAGCCTACTGATTCCGCTTCCGTTGCCATCTGCGAGTGGACATGCGTTCCATTCCTTTTGATACGGTGATGAAGGCTTGGTCAAAGGACAATGCAAGTGAATCTTGCCCTTTCGACTTTGAGGTGCCCTCCACCCTTGCCGAAGTCCTTGCAGTGGCAGATGGAGCTGTATATGCCCGTCCGCAACAGGCTCTTATGCAGGTATGTTTCTCATACTTTGTTTATTTATGAACTCTTACTTCTTTATTTTCTATTCTAATGCTTATCTTTGATTTTACAGCTTGCTAATAATGAGAGTTGCTCTCTGATTGCGTACAAGTTCTTCCAAGCTCGTTCACTGATGATGAAGGATAAACTCAGGAGTTCTGAGGATGAACTTGCTGAAGTCAGAGCGAAGGCTGATTCACTTCGCCTTCGACTGTCGGAGGGTGGTGCTGCTGAGTTAAAGCAGGAGAATAAAGAGCTCCGACAGCAGCTGTCTACTCTTCAAACCCAAGGTTATAATACTTCATTTTCTATGTTATTTTATTTTCCTTTAGCACATATTTCTGAAATTCTTTATGGGATCAGAGGGGGATTCAAATTTTATTGTTAAACTTTGGGCTAGAGCCACGTCTTTACATGGGCACGTAATGAAAGTCACCGAGGAGAACGTAAAGGTCAAGGAGAATTTCAATAAACTGGTGGATGAAAGGAATGAAATTCTCATTGCGTATAAAAAAACTCTCGACGGAGTATGCATATTCGAAAAAAGACTTTGTTAGCAAAGAGGGGGAATTTGATGCTGCTATTTTATGTAATAATGATTGCGTTGCTGATGCCATGGTGAAAGTAGGAAAATTAGAAGAGGAAAACCGAAAGCTTTGTGTAGAGTGCAAAAATATCCTTGCTGAATTTTCTCGGTCTAGGTCGCAGCATGATTCCAGACATTCAAATTTTGTGGCGCAGCTCATCAAAGAAAGAGATAACGCAGTTGCAGATTCTCATGCTAGAGGAAAAGCTCTTTCGGAAGCTCAAAGTCAAGTCCGCAGCCTCTCAGATAAAATCCTTTATCGAGATATCGACATTCAGCGTTTACACAAAGAACTTGATAAACGCACTGAGAAGATTAATTTGCTGCGAGATAGAGGGTTAGGAGATGAAGTTGAGATTGCGCAATATAAACAAGATCTCGAGCAATCCACGAGAGATTATGCTAAACTTCTGAGTGAATTTGAGTTTCTTGTTCTTTCTAATGATAAAAATGTCCAGGATTTATAAAAGTTTGAGTCCCTTGCTATAGGTAGTTTATCTTGTATCAAAAAGTTATTCTTACTTATTATTTACACAGTCTAACAATCTTTTATTTTCTATGTAGATTTTGAAGGAAAGTTTAATAGAGCAACTGCCAAGGTTGAGGAATCTGATAAGGAGTTGAAGAAATTTAAGCTTTTGTCCGCTAAGGTTGAGAATGAGCTTTCTGAAGCAAATGAAAAGCTGAAGGAGGCCAATGAGAAACTTGGGGAAGCCACAGCTAAACTGGTTGAGGCGCAAGACCGAGTTACTCAGATTACCTCCAAGGCGGAAGAAGCAGATGTTAATTGGCAAACTGCTGTCAAGTACTACTCTGATGACTTGGCCGCGACGGAGGAAAAGCTTGCGTACTGGCAGAATCAAGTTTCTTTGGATGAGAGCAGGGCTTCATTAGCTGATGGAAAAATAAAAACGTACGAGGATACGCTTATTGCTTCACGAGAGAAGATGGAGTACATGAAAATTGAGACAAAACTGGGTATTGCTCTGGCAATTAATAATAACCTTGAAGGATGGTTGGACCAAAACCTATCCACGCAGGGTGGTTCCCGATCCTGCCCCCCGTGCTACTCCATCCCGTTCTACTCTTCCCCATGCTAATCCTGCTTCAACTTCTGATCCCGCTTCAAGTGTTGACCCAGCTCCTACCCCTGATCCTGCTCCTTAAAATTCTTCTTGTATCTTGTTGTGTATCATTTTTGTTCTTGTAAACTGTGATAACATATAAATAAAAATGATTATTTTCTGATATTCTTTTCATTCCTTTGACATTTTACTTTTGTTCCTACAATAAAATCATAAGATAAATTGATTAATGAGTATATAATTTGAAACCTCAAGGATTTATTGTACCTTGGCCTCCTTTTGAGGGTGCGCTTCACATAGTAATTTCTCTCTGGCCAAGAGAAAATTACCTATGTGGCCCCTGTTACTTGATATAATAATTAATATCATATAGTGTATCTCTTGTTAGCGGATGTACCCAATAGTCAATGTTTAAGACTTTTACATGGGTCTCCTATGAGATTTTACCTTTATTTGCTTTACCCCGTATGAGCACAAATTACTATACGATTGCATAGAAAATTATGGATAGTATGGTTTAAGATATTGCGCATTCCTAGGATGTCGCAAAACTTCTCCATCCATATTTCGCAAATAATAGGATCCTTGTCCCGCAATGTTCTGTATGATATAAGGACCTCCCCAATTGGGTGCAAACTCTTCTGTTGTTTTATTCTTTTCATATTCCGGAATTTGTCGCAGTACGTACTGTCCTTCAACAAAATGGCGCAGCTTTTACTTTTTTTCCATATTCGCTTGCTAACTTTCTTTGATAATTCTCCATCTTTTGTAATGCAACTTCTCTTCTTTCTTCTATATCATCCAACTTTTCAAGCGTTAAATCTTCATTTAAATTCCTTTCCCATGCCTCTGTCTTGGTAGTTGGTAATATTATCTTCGTTGGTATGACTGCTTCTGCCCCATAGGTAAGTAAGTATGGTGACCTTCCAGTGGCAGATCTCCTTGTGGTGCGATAGACCCATATAGTGTTATGAAGTTGCTCACACCATCGTTTGTGATGCCCTTCTAGAGTTTTCTTGAGATTAAGTGCAATTGTCTTGTTTGTAGCTTCATCCTGCCCATTGCTCTGGGGGTAAAGTGGAGTTGATTTTCTGTTTTGGATATTGAAGGCTTCAAAAAGCATATTAATATTTTTTCCCAGCAGATGTTGTCCATTGTCTGAAATTATTGCCACTGGGATTCCAAATCTACAAATTATGTCTTCAAACAAGAATTTTGAACACATCCGAGTCTCTAATGTGCGCAAGTGCCCTGGCTTCCACCCACTTGGTGAAATAATCTGTTGCTACAATTAGGTATTTCCTTTTCCGTGTTCCTTCAGGTAGGGGTCCGACAATATCTTCTCCCCACTTTGCAAATGGCCATGGACTAAGTAATGAATTGAGTTTTGTTGTCGGTGCTATGATTTTCTTAGTAAAACGTTGACATTCTTCGCATCTTGTGACCATATCTTTGACATCCTTTTGCATTGTGACCCAATAGTATCCCTGTGTTTTTGCCTTGAGGGCCAATGATCGTCTGCCGCTATGATTCCCAGCGTCGCCATAATGTATATCTATTAAAATTCGATGTCCTTCTGGCCGTGATACACACCCAAGTAATGGTCCCATGAAGAGCTTTCGGTACAAAATACCATCCCTTAATTGATAGTTAACGGACTTTGATTGTATTTTCCTTGCTTCCTTGGCGTTTGCTGGCAATATTTTTTTTAGCAAGTAATGATGCAGTGCAATCCTCCAATCTTCTTCTACACACATATCCTTTGGTTTTTGGGGTATATTTGCGTCATTCGTTGTGGATGGATCCTCAAGATATTCACTTATTTCATCTTCCATATTCTCAACTGTCCATATTTTAATTGATGGTTCATAAATACGTCCAATTTTGACGGCAGATGTGTTCAGATCTTTGATCATTGAGGAAATAAATGCTAACGCATCTGCATGACGATTCTTATCACTGGACAAATGGCGAAAAATGATGTTTGGAACTTGGGACGCTAACTTTTGCACGAGGCCTTTGTATTGAATCAAGTCTTCATCAATTGCTTGATATTTTATCTCAACTTGTCGGATTATCAATTGTGAGTCACTTGTCAATAATTAACCGGAGGGCATGAACCACAGCCTCGTATTCTACTATATTGTTGGTGTGCTCTCCAAATTCTAAACGAAAAGAATGTATCAATCGTTCTCCCGTGGGTGTTGTTATTACAATACCGATTCCTGCCCCCTCTTTATTTCGGGCTCCATCAACAAAAACTTCCCATTTCCATCAACAAAAACTTTCATTTTATATTTGCGCAAAGCTTGGAAAATCTCCCTCAAGTCTTGTAAATGATCCTTGGCCATCTTGCTTTTTACCAGCATGTCATCTACGTAGACTTCCAATGTGTGCCCTATGCAAGGTTTGAAGATTGCATCCACTAACCGTTGGTAGGTTGCTCCTGCATTTCTCAATCCAAACGGCATTCTCGTATAACAATACAATCCTCGTGGGGTAAAAAATGCAGTATGCTCTTGATCTTCCTCGACAACATCTACTAATTGATCAATGCTTGAGAGTGGATAGCTGTCTTTTGGGCATGCTTTATTCAAATTGGTGAAGTCTATGCAGATTCTCACACCTCCAGTTTTCTTTGATATCCACGTTAGGCATCGCACTTCTCGAATGAATCCTGCATTTATTAGCTTCTTCAATTCTTTTTCTATTGGATCATGATATTCAAGTGCTACTTTTTGCATCCGTTGCCGAAATGCTATAGTGCCCGGATGTATACGTAATTCATGTTGAACAATGCTTGGGTCAATTCCTGACGTGTCTCCTATTTTCCACGCAAACACATCTGCATACTCTTCGAGTAAACGGATTAACTCTTGCTCCCTTTCTGGTCTCATCAGGGTTCCAATTTTAATTGCCTTTGGAAATTCTGGTGTTCCAACGTTGATGTTCTTGGTTTTCTTTACATCCGAAAAAACAGATTTGGGGGCTCCTAAGAATGTGGGATCCTCCTTGGACTGCTATTGTGAGGTTTCACCCTCTTTTCTTGTTCCTAACTCATCTCATTTAGCTTTAGAATCTCTTCCTTCTTCGTTGCTTGACTTGTTAGCTGCGACTTCAGACAAATACTGATTTATTGCTCATTCCTTAGCTTGGACTTTCCTTTCTTTCTTTTTTGCTTTCACTTGCTGAGTTCTTTCTTGATTTATGCGTGCTTCTGTGAGAGCGCACGTTCTCGCCATGCTCTGATCTCCTTTAATTTCCATTTCTCCCTGAGGTGTTGGAAATCGCAAGTACTTATGGTACGTTGATGCAACCCCTTTTAACTGATGGACCCAATACATCCCGATGATGGCGTTGTAAGGTGATGGCGTTTCTACCACACTGAACTTGGTTGCAACATTCAAGGGTTCAGTCATTATTTCAAGTGTGACTTCTCCTCTGGGTTTCGATGCTACTCCATTGAATCCATAGATGGTGTAGCGAGATGGCTCAAACTGATCTTCTTTCAATCCCATTTTCAAAAATGTTTCATAGAACAACACATTAAGAGAACTTCCTCCGTCTATCAAAAATGATATTCCAACCAGACACAGGCAGGGTGAGAACCAGCGGGTCGTTGTGAGTTTCTACTTCTTGATATACCTATTCTGCTGAAAATGTTAGTGGGAAAGCTATCCATTCTTCCCATGCTTCAGTGATCCTACCTGCAACTTTAAATACTTCATGGTTGATTAATCTCTTGTGCAGCTTCCTGTCAATTGTTGCGTTCATCGATGATGAATTTGATTCAGAAAATGAAATCTTATTGATAGTATGATTGTTGTGGGGGATATTAACAGCTTTCCCTTTATCAAGCCTTGAGGGTGGTGCAGGTGATTGAATGAATTCTTTTAACTCTCCAGCGTCAATCATCCCTTGGACTAGTAAAATTAAGTTTCTGCATCGATCGGTTGAATGCCCCCGATAGCAATGATACTCACAATATTCTTTAGAGTTTTGAGTGTGCTTTGGTTGTCGATTTTTTGTTGGTGGCCATTGGAAGTCTGGTCCATTTTTTATTATTTTTAAAATTTCAGAATATAGAGTGTTAATTTTTGTAAACACTCGCTCCCGAAAAAATTTCTTCTTTCCCTCTATCCGTGGACGCTTTGGTTCACTAGTTTCAGCTTTATTTGGAAAAAAAATCCTCGACCTGGACGATGGTTCTATTGAATTTGTTCTTTTTGCATCTCCTTGCTGTTGCGATATTATCCTTGGACATTGCCCCTGTATGTCTTGCAGCCTTGCACATGTCTCGATTATTTCCCTAAGGTGCCCCTCAGTTTTCGGGTTGATATTATGAATATCAACAAAGAGCTGACTTTTTCGGTCAGCTATTCCCCACTTGTAGTTGTTAATGGCTTCATCTGGATCAACATCTCCAATTGCCTGGCAGATTGCATGCCACCGGGCTGTATAGTCACGAATTGATTCTTCTGGCCATGAAGCAAGTGAATACAATCTATCCAATCCTGAGTCAACAGGTCTGTTGTACATGTACGCTTCCAAAAAAAATTGAATTAGCTACGCATACGAATGAATATAATTTTCTTGCAATTTATCATACCATGCCAATGCCAGTCCCTTCAAGCTTGATGGGAAACATCGATACATTACATCATCATTTTGCTCCCAACGCACCATGATTCGGTTGTAATATTTCAAATGTGGGGTCGGATCCCTAGTACCATCATAGCATTCAAAAACAGGAATGTTGCATTCTCGGGACATTGGTGCAAATGCTAAATGTGGTGCCAATGGCGTTCGCCTAGCTTCCTTTAACACTTCTTCTATTCGCCCATCTTTATTCTTTAGGTTTCTTATTTCTTCCCTCATTTGCTCCATAGCTTTAAAGCATTTTTGTCATTGATCATGTTGTGGTCCTGGGTCTGCCCGATTCGTCTTTTCTTGTCCGGGTTGCTGTGATGTGGATCTCAGTACCATCCTTTGATCTCGACTATTTCTTTCTCTTCTGCCTTCGAATCTACTGGAACTTACTTCTTGTCCCCGTGTTCTGGTGGCAGCTGGCTCTCCATTCCGCTGGATCGTTTCTTTCAACGTTTTATTTTCTTTAGTTAATCGTGTGATTTGTTCGGCACAAGATCGTTGCTCTTTGCGCACCTTACTCATATCCTCCATTAAATTTTGTATATGATCAATAGTGTTCTGGGTATTATCCTGAGATGGAGAACGATTTTGTTCATAATTGTTTTGATTATTCTCCTGAAGTAAAGAATAACCCTCTGAATTTCTTTGTTGACTCTTTACTATCTCTCTTTGTTGAAGAATTCCTCTTGCGTAACTCTTGATTTCGTGAATTTTCAGCTTGTGACATGTTTTCTGCTTTGTTTATTTTCCTTTTGTAATGTTCTGTTTTCTTCTAATACCAATCCTCTGCTGTTTTTAAGAATTCCTTTGGTAGCATTCCTATAAAAATTATATGATTTCAAAAAATATATTTATAAAAACATAAGTAATTCAAACCATTTCAAATGAATGTATTCTTCATAAACTGAATAAATCTTTCATTTTCCTTTAATGTGTACAAATTCATACAAAAAGAGGGAACAAAAAATCCTAAGGTTCAAAATTTTTCTTACTCATTAACGTTTTTTGCATGAATCAAAGATTTTGTATAAATCAAAAAATTAATGATTTCCATTGACAAAAACTTACTTGAACCAAATCATATCACTTTTCGGGGTTCGAAATTCCTCTATCAATTTTTTTTATAAGGTAGGATAAATCATTTATTCCCCGAGAAATGACATTTTAAATGGTAAAAAGATACAGTAGATGCTTTGAAATGATACAGAGAACAAAATTGTAGCGACCATTATATGATCGACAACAACCAAAATTTAATTTATCGAGAAATGATATTTTAAATGGTAAAATGATACAGAGAACAAAATTGTGATGGAAATGAAATCAAAATTATGATACAAGGTAGGATAAATCCTTTACACGTCCATGTTTCTAGCGCCAAATTGTGACGACCATTTTTAGTGGTCAATCACAACCAAAAATTTAAGTTGTTTAAAAATGACAATACTCCAAGTGTAATTGATACAGAAAGATTATAATACAGGGAATCATCACTCAAATATAAATGAAAACAACTCAATATATAACATGGTTCAACTAATAAGCCTACATCCACAGGGAAATACAGTTTATTATTTTTCAACACATATTTTGTACACATGGTTATACAAAAAATTAAGGAAATTTTGTTCAATAGAGTTCTTAACCTAGTCTTAGCTTTTTCCCCTTCTTGAATTTCCTTCAGAATTTTCTCTCTTTATTTTTGTTATCCCCCTCTTTCTATATTGGGGTTGGTATTTATAGTAAAATATGATGGGTCCCTCTTCCTCACTCCTTCTTATCTTTACTTAACTTGTTTGATCTTATCTTTGTATTTGGGCGCAACTCATCTTATTCCATTCGTAATGCTTCTTACTAGTTCCACTTGCTGATGCGCAGCTTCCCTTTGGATTGAGTATTTTTTGGTCCTTTGTCTTTATTATGTGGAGGTTGGCATGTGTGACGTGTGGAATTTGACGTGGATCATATTTACTCTTGCATGATTAAAATTTATAGTGCGCACGTAGCAGGGCGCAGATGCCTATGGAGCGCAAGAGATAACCAGATGATTATAGGGAGCAAGAGATAACCAGATGATTATGGGGCGCAAGAGATTGCCAGAGCGCAGATGATTGTCTTGGCTATTAATGATATTTTTTCTAGTGCTTTTTCCACGTATCTTGTATACATTAATTTAGTCTGACTTTTCTGTTCCCGGTGTCAGTTGATGTTTGATAAATGTTTTATAGCTGTCTTTCTTTATTATTTATTTTATTATTGTACTTCTCGGTAATATAATATGATACTTTCTTCTTACGATGTGAACACCTAAAATTGATAAATTTATATCTTACAAAAAGAAATGTCAATTTTTTCAGTGAAAAATAATCAATGCCTAATGAGTGTTACAGATTAGATGTCAGCATCAGGCATTGCTGTTTTCTAGGGCATCGTATCCGGCCATGAGGATGCTAACAAAAAGATAGGATTGCATGCATGGAGTCTGGTTATTACAGCTAAGGAAGTGCTGGATTTACTGTTCAAGTGCCAAATACAATTAAATGGTTGGTTGGCCCCTTAGTTTGTTGATCCCGAGTCTAGTAATTAAAGATGACCACCGGGAAATTTTCTTTCATGTACAATGTGTATCAAGTTTTACATCCAACGTTGACGTTGACGTTGACGTTGACGGCTTTACGCTTTACACCGTGCTAGCTGCCTGGCAAAGTGCCAATCCAATGGTGAAAGATGTTTTGTACCGTATGTATCATATAGATCTTGGTATACCTCCAATTAAATTTGTACCCCTAATAGCAATGTTAAATTTTGGGGGTCATTGAGATGTTGTTCCATGTTGGAGAAAGAAAACTTGTATCACCGGTTGTATTAACTTTCATTACTACATAGAAATTAGTCTGTCTATCATAGCATTCTACCAAAAAGGCATAATGTGGTTTCGTATTAAATTGTTAATGTTAGTGCAGATGCGTTGTAGTACACTGGAAAAAAATTGTTGGGTAACGATAATAAGGATAACAAGAAAAACGGTTTGCATTGGTTAAGGCATGTTTGATCGAACAAACACCCATGAGAAATGGATGTATAGATAAAGAACTAACAGTCTATAGTCAATCGTCTTGGATAGTCAAAAGATGGTTGTCATTTCTCCATGACTTACACTGTCACTGTGAGAATTTGAAGTTTTTTTTTCTTTTTTTTTCTTGATCAGATAATCTACTCGGGAAAATATGAAATTAGGAAAAAGCTAAACCTGAACTAATTTTTATGGTCCAGATATGGACCAATAAAATCTAGCCATTTAAAGTTTTTTCTAAAGGTCCCACTTAAACATTAGATCCCTATCCTTTATTAATTTTAGTGGTGAAGAGGATTGGTTTTATTAGAGATTGGTCCACATTTAAACCATCTTCTTGATTTACCCCTAGACGGACCGATGAAATTAAGGATCTTATCGTACGAAACAAGTGATCAACATTACAAGGGCCTCCAATGGTGTCATTGAGGTCACGCGTGCATTCGCTACCTAGCCTAGGTCCATACTGTAGTACAAAATTGCATCTTACAATAATTAAGAATTGGTGTCAGTTTAGGACGTGTCTAGCACTAAAACCAGGGACGAACCTAGAAATCTTCTTAGGGTAGGGTTATATAATATCACTCGTTGTCGATACGCAACATCAAATTTTTTGAAACGAATTGTATAATTAGTGATTAATTGGGATTTGCCATAAAATATTAGATAAATAAAAGATTAATATCCATAAACTTAATAACAAAACGCAATTAGAGTAAACAAGATTATAGTTTTGAACAAGATCATACGCTAAAATAGGTTATTTAGACTAAAACTACAATGATTAATCATAATTAGAGGTGGGTTGAATACTAATTTTAGAAAACAATCCTTTACAAAAATTTATTGGGTCAAAATAAGAACGGCCTATAGCCTGGTTTAGCCCCTTGGTAGGCACCTCACTGACCAAAACAAAGTTGGTTATGTATAGACAGTAATCAGTTCATTTGTATAATAGGGGTGGAAATATTCAAAGTATCGCAATTTCTTGTAACCTTTCCCAGTAAGTTTTATTCTCTTTAGACACTTTTTTCTAAAACCTCAACGAAAACCTGAAAACCCTAAGTGTCGTTTCTTCATATTTGCTTCCATGGTGGCAGATCCGAGAAGACCTTCTCAATTTTTTGTTCCCTCTTCTTCCTCGGTCTCTTTTGAAGAAATCTCAGTTCTTTTAGTGTTTTTTTTATTTCCTATTTTTTTCAATTTCCTTTAGTTTAATATCTGCTTAGCTTGTTTTTGTGGGTTTTCCCCTTTTGTTATGTGGTTTGATTCATAGGATTCTTGAGTATCCTTTGTTCTCAAAGGAAATCGTTCGACTTCCTCTTCTCAAGCATATTACATCCGTAACAAATCAAGCTTTTTCGGTTCCAAAAACTTCTTCATCGTCGGAACTTATAGCTGGAACAACAAAAAAATCACCGGTTTCAAAGATGGTGAAGGAAGAAATCACTACAACTCTCACAACAACAACAACAACAATTACAGAAGCAGCAACACAAAACACGGAAACTACAACAACGATCACAGATGCAACCCAAAGATCAACAAACACAACATCTTCCTCCATAAAAAATACAGCAAGACTACATCATCAATATATAATATTGATTTTGGTTCTTTTCTGTTAATTTATTACTTGACCAGAAATGGTCCGTGGATAGGTGTGGATGCAATTAGTGCATTGGCATAATAGCGAAACCCTGAGAGATGGATGGATGATTTAATGATCCCAACTCTCCTGACTTGGGCAGGATTGTTATTTGGTTTGGAAGAAAATAGTTCTTTCTAAACAATACCATCTTAACCTTACAAGAAAAGAATTAAAATTTATAAATTGATTGGTGTGAATCTTTGTTGTAATTCTAGAGTTGTTAGTTTGATTAGGTTTAAAAATTGTTCAAGTTTCTCTTTTATCTCTGTATACTCGTATTGCTTACAAGAACTTGCCATTCTTATTGAAACTAATCTTTGTAATGAGGTTGCCCCTTGTAAAAGTATTTTATGAATGAATGTATTTTCATATTAAAAAAAAAGAATAGAATAGGTCGGTCAATATCTAAGTTAGGAAATTCAGTTGGTTTAGGAAACTTTTTATCCTCCACTAGCTTTTTCTGAAGAATCGTGACTGACCGGAGGAATAACAATTATCCTCTACTGCCAGACTACTAACTAGGAGAATATTTAGTTGCTTTAACAAACCTCCTGAAAAATAGAAAACTCAAACAGTCTAGCTTTTCCCTGTGAGAGACATTATGTGATCTTTTATGTAAAAGACCAAGCCTAATGGTGCCACGAAGATGAAAGAGTTTTTTTCGGACCAATGTCTCGATAATGGTGTTTGGTAGAACCAGACTTACATATTTATACAAACCCAATATATCAGGTATCTATAACATATTTCAGCGAATATACCATTTACATAACTTTTGAGTAAACAAACCACAAAGTGATACATCTCCTTTATTGAGATGTAGACTGATCAATCTTAAAAGTAAGAGATCGGATTACTGTAATCGTGTTAGTTTGTCCATTTAAACATGTCTAAACCTTCAAGGTTGACGAAATTAATTGATTGTTATCTACAATGTTCTATCAACATATTGCAATCTTGTTTTACCGAGATTTTCACCTCGAACTCCTGCTTAAAGCATTTTTTATGCTTTGGAGACCTATTCAGGAGTTCCAATCAAGTTGATGCTTAATACATCAAATTTAGAAAATGCAGAGTTCATGGGCCCATGAGATGGTTCACACATTCCCAACTTAATAAATATTCATTTAGACGATTGTGCCACATTCGCCTAAATCATTTCAATCCACGCAAGGCTCGATTAAGCTTTATATGACATAGTAATTATGCTAATAGCTGAAAAACTTCAAGAATTTTCATACAAATATATGTATCTTGTCTTTCATACAAATGCGCAGTAACCCCATCTTTTAGATACACGTCGAGTCCTTCAAGAACTACCATACTTAATCAAATACCGAAAAGGTATTTGCATCTAATACATGGAATATGCTTCTTTGTAATCCATCTATTGTTTTTGTGAAATACTTTGTGCCACTAGTTGACTTCAATTTTCTCACCATGCGCAAATATCCACTTGTAGCCAATATGCCTCACATTATTGGATGTTAGGATTGCAAACACCCACTTGTGGCCAAGTGTCCCTCACATAACCGAGTGTCACAGACGGCAAATCCAAAACTATGTATTGCGAGAAATTGTTATTATGCTTGAGTCTCTCCTTTCTAGTTTAGCCGATCATTCCTTTAGTGATATTCTCCAATAGAGTGTGGTTTAACACATACGTCATCTATGGTAATATCAAATGATACTTTGAATGTGTCACTAATAATCATTATATTACGATCACAAATTTCTCTATTGCACACATGCTTTATGGAGATTCCTTATTTTGGGATTCCATAGTCACTGCGGAGATGTTTTCTTATTAGGAGAGCTAGACTCAGAGAATCTGATATTCCTTTGACAATCACTTCAAGAGCTTTATCTTTCAATGATTGCGATTAGTTCTTTATTTTAGGAGGGCAAAATGTTTTGAATTAACTAATCATCCACGCTTGTGTGTTTTAAATGAGACAATTACTACTACATTTATAACTTCTCAAGAAAGCAATTGATTTGTAATTTTTAAAGGTATCAAATCTTTTACATGTCTTATATTGTTGAAAATATAAAGATGAGATACATCCTGAGTTATCTTGTGCAAATCAGGATACTTCACGCCGGTTTTCAGGCGGTAGCCTTTCGTCCTCCAAACGATGGGAAGACTATCTCATCGAATTTATAAATCGTGTTGTAGTAAATGGAATATCATATAATATAGCACGTCTCCAAACAGAAACATGATAATGGTTTTACGAGTAATAAGTTCAAAATGCTTTATGAATGATTCAACTAAACTATTCAATGAATGCAAATGAATAATAAAATTTCTTACCATCAATGCCCAGAGCATTACCAAAATAATACAACATCAATAACTGACAGTCAAGAGTTTCATTCAAAATCTATACGAGTGTAGATACACAGTTATCACTTAGGTGATCGGTTACAAGACTGTACTTCTATAAACATGATTAAGTGTCCGTGGAAACTTATTGACAAAGAGACAGCGTTGTATAACAAGCGACCTTAATTTTCTCATCACGCTTTCTGATAAGCATCAAATTTTTAATCGATGCTAGGACTAACGTCCTAAAAGCCTATACAAGCGAGAAAGTAACTCGATATGGATCAAGTTCCATATTTACCAATCATATAAACTTTGTCGATAATTCCTTTGTAAATGAGGAATGCTTATCCACCATTATTTCAGTAGCTACTCTGAACATTATCGACAACCAGTTAACAATCAGTTAATAACGATCTTACATCACTCTCTAGAGTACGAGGATATTCTAATTCGTTGGTACCAAATTTCATTATGCGAATATTCTTCTCCATGAGATATCAACGTACCTTTTATGGATTTACTCCTCGTCAGGAAATATCAACTCATAACTCAGAGAAAATATGGACGTTACCTGACTAGATTGACACATACCTCATATTAGAGGTTTTTCATCAATGTTTATAAGCATATTTCCAGACGAAAAAATCGATGTGATTCCATGGCATGCCTTGCAAGGAATTTAAATTATGTCGAATTAATCTAGCAAGCGTACTCTTGCTAAATCTAGCAACAGATTAATATCCAACACCTTAGGCACTTATTGGTGTGAGAATTTAGATGAGACAATTGGTATTAACCAATATCATCGGGAATGTCTCATCAATAAAACTTCATTTTCCGTATTACTTTACCCATTAAGGTAGCAACTGGATATTGAACGATAATACGTGACCCAGGAGAGATAACTGATCAGGTTTCCTCTTTCGTTTACTGTCTAGATAGAATAAATTTAGGAATTTACATTGTCATATAAAATCCACAGTAAACTGTAAATTAATTTTTGTGAACGTAGACACTATCTCAATATCAGTCTCAATCCTGCCAAGACGACCGATATAAATTAACAGTAATGAACGCCACTTCAGGTGCGCATATCGTGTCTTTTATGTCACAACGATAGCAGAGCTCGACCATGCTCAAAGATAGCTTATTCAACCAATTATTATGTTACTGTTCTGTATTTCTCCACTTCTAGTGGTACGGTGTTTATCAGGTCCCTAAACCCGAAAAACTTATTGTGGTTCCCATATTTAAATATGTCTACCGCATTTTTCATTTTCCTCACTTGCCGTGTTTATCAATTTGTCAAAAGTGGACTTATTTGCATAGGCACTGACGCAAATTTAGTTCACCAAATTTTTTATTTCGGTAATAGATTAGGCGACAAGAAGATAGATATCAACACTTAATATCCTTTAAAGAAATGTAACACTCATTATCGCTCGACATTTGTATATCTACGAAGCGCGGTCAAAATACGCATGTCTTGTTGTTGTTATCACAACATATACAATGTGCATCATATGCACTAGCTTTTTAAAGTTCATCGATATAAGAGACGCATATATTATACATATCGTAAAGCTCACAGAAACATATAAGGGCACAAAAATTTGTCGCTCTCCTTACTGCCCATCGTAGCATTTATACGACACATATTTCATCTCTAAATTCAAGATAAACTATATACCGCAAAAATCAATGGCGAAACAACAAAGGAAATTATTTTCTACGCTATCTAAAAAGGACGCAGAGAAACCTTCCATTATTAAATTAATGAGGAAAATAGCAAATGCTGCAAAACTCAAATATTTGACCAAATTCGGAAATTGAATAACATCGCAAATATGAGTCATTTTAAATACTTACCTATTTGGATATCTCTTCGTATACCACGATTATTTATGTTGACCTTAGCATATACAAGATGTGGCAATTATCTAACTTCTTCCTTAACAAGTCCTAATCAAATAGGAACTAAGTTAGACACAATAAAAATTGTATTCATAAAATTACTTAACAATAGTTAAATTAAATGTGCAAAAGTTAAAGAGAATTATCCTTTTCTTTATCGTCATCCATCATGTCGATCAGACCATATGCCGATAAGTAAAAATCAATTCGTGCTGATAACGTGTTATAATTCTCAGTATACCATACCATTATACAAAGTAATTAACTATGTGTATTTAAAGAGAATAGAAAGAACCGTTTGAAGATGTAAAGGTGATCTTTATTTCTTAATTAACTTTTCATTAGTTTTCATTCCACTTAACAAAAATTTTCTCCTGCAATATTTATAGGCACTTATGCATAAGAAGAAAAATGTGATGCTAAGTCACGTGATGATATACATGTCATCAATTCTATATACATGGATACATACTTATACCCTAGAAGACACGAAACAATAATTACATGTTTCCTAAAACTTATAATTAAAAAGTCAAACCTCAGTTGATGTCTAAGGACGTGGATCAACCACTATTTCTCCTAGACACAATAATATTTATATTATTCCCCTTCTTATTTATCCAAATATTTTTATTTAATCATGATTTAGATATTCGCTTCATTTATTTCTCCTAGACGTCCCTTAAAAAATAATTTTTACTGCCCTTTGATCGTGATGCCCCAAAGCAAAGATTTGTTGGCTTTGCCTCATGGCCGACTCTGGGATATGGAAGTAACATCTATGTCAAAAAATAAATATAAGAAACAAAAGAAGAAATACTCCATTCTCATAGATCACAACTCAAAGTAGAAAAGTTTACGGGAACCAATAACTTTGGTTTATGGAGTATATATGTAATGGATGCACTTGTTCATCTTGATCTAGATAAAGCTCTTGAAGGTCAGCCGGATGATATGACTGACAAGCAGTGGAACAAGCTGATAAACTATGTCTTGGTTCAATTTGAGGGTGTTTAGCAACGACAATAAGGTTTAATTATCATCACGATACTTCAGCTAAGGAGCTTTGAGAAAAGCTAGAGAAGAAATACTTAGTGAAGAATGTGGCCAATAGGATACATTTTAGAGAAATTTGTACCTCTATAATATGAAGAAGGGTGCAACTATGACATAGCACCTAGATTTGTTTAATAAACTTCTTACTGAGTTGATTAACGATGATGAGACAATCGAGGACAAGGAACGAGTTTTATGTCAGGTAAACTCTCTTCCTAGAAGGCATGAGAATGTGATTAAGGTGTTAATACATGACAAGGCTAAGATGACATAAACATAAGTCACTACAACATTGCGTAGTGAGGAATTCAGGAAGATAGACTGTGAAGATCTTGCAAGTGAAGCAGACAATGATGTTCTTATTGCAAGAGGTCGTTCAACAAATATGAGGATGAAAACTAGTGATCGTGGTAGAGGTAGAGAACGTTTTAATAGTAGAATTTGTTTTTCTAAGGATGAGTGTGCGTGGTGTCATTACAATGGTCATTAGTCCAAAGATTTTACGAAGCTTAAGGATATATAGATAAAGAGATAACAAGAGGAGTAAAGTTTGTTTACCTCATAAGGCATATTTTAAGTAAGTGAAATTTGGTGTATGTAAAGGAACTAAATTTGTAAATACTCCCTTGCTCATCATTTTAAGTTGAATTCTGGTATGTCTCCCACTACTGAAGAAAAGCGTAAGTATATGGCCCAAGTACCACATGCTAAGGTTGTTGGTAGCTTATGTATGCAATGGTATGTAAGAGGCCTGATATTTCATATGCATTTAGTTTGGTCAGACCATATATGCATTTTCCTGGTAAAATACATTGGTAATCCGTGAAATGGATTTTGTGGTATCTTTATGATACAATTGATGTTTGCTTGGAGTTATGAATGAAGAAAGTAACAATCAGTTGCGTGTTTGGCATGTGGACTCTGATTATGTTGGTGATTTGGACAAAAGACGTTCAACTATTGGGTATGTATTTACTTTGGTAAGAGCACCAGTTAGTTGGATATAAATTTTGTAGTCTACTATGGATCTCTCAACTACTGAAGCAGAGTATATGACAGTGATAAAGGTATTTAAAGAGGCTATATGGTTACAAGGTTTGTTAGATGACTTGGGTGTTTTGCAGGAAAAGTTGCTTGTGCATTGTGATAGTATGAATGTTATTTACTTAGCTAAGAATCAAGTGCATCATGCTAAAACCAAACATATAATGTTCGATTTCACTTTGTCAGAAGATCGATATCAAAGATAGCTCAGTTGATATATTGACAAAACTAGTATCTTGGGTCTAATTTCGTCATTATTCAAAATTGATCCACATCCTTCATGTTTGGTAAGAGGCCCTCTTGGGGTAAGGGTTCTTAGAAAATTGGTGGAGGCCTTCTAGCAAGGTTATTTAAGTAAACTATGATCATATTATATTTCATGCATAGGATACGTAGGTATCAAGTGATGGTACAATCGACGTTGGAATATGGAGATAATTTTGTCTACTGATCGTGTCTTGCATGAATGCATGATCTGAGGAGGAGAATTGTATGATAGGTCGGTCAAGAATTAAGTTAGGAAACTTAGTTGGTTTGGGAAACCATTACTTGTTCATGAGTATAGCAAATTAAGAGATATGTCTCTTAAAGTTAAGTTAGGAAACCCTATACTTTTAGGAAAACTAATCCTTGTTAAGGAATGTAACCAGGCTAATTGATGTATATAAATATCCCTTGAGAGAACTTAGTTATATACACCAAAAATATCTTCTTCTCTGCTAAGAGATTTGTATATTGCTTTCTCCTATACGGTAATATATAAAATCGATTATTCCTTCCTCGGGGATTCAACCTCGTTAAATACTTGTTTTTCTTATGTGTGTGTTCTTAGTAATATTGGAGTACCATTGTAGCCGTGCAAATAAACGCTTCCGCAGGTTTTAGCGTAACAATTGGTATCATAGAGAGTTACGTTTTGGATTGAGGTATTCACATTGCAGTTGCAATGAAGTTTTTTTTTCCTAAGATTGTTTGAGGTAATTCTGATCTCAAAGGTTCGTTTTTCATCTTTGTTTTTTATTTGTGAACAATGGTTGATTCGGAAACAGATGATGCAGAAGAAACATCAGTGTCGAAAATAAAGATAAAGAAACAAAAGAAGAATACTCCACTCTCATGTATCACAACTCAAAGTAGAAAAGTGTACGAGAATCAATAACTTTGGTTTATAGAGAACAAATGTATAATGGATGCGCTTGTTCACTTGACCTAGATGAAGAAACTCTTGAAGGTCATCCACATGATATGCCTGACAAGCAGTGGAACAAGATGAATAAATTATATCTTGGCTCAATTCGAGGGTGTTTAGCAATGACATCGAGGGTTAATTATCATCACGAAACTTCAGCTAATGAGCTTTGGAAAAAGCTAGAGGAGGAATATTTAGTGAAGAACGTGGCCAATTGAATACATCTTAAGAGAAATTTGTATCGCTATAATACGAAGAAGGGTGCAACTATGACAGAGCACCTAGATTTGTTTAATAAACTTCTTACTGGGTTGATTAGCGATGATAAGAGAATCGAGGACGAGGAATGAGCTTTGTGTCAGAGAAACTCTCTTCATGACAGGTATGAGCCCGTGATTAAGGCGTTAATGCACGACAAGGCTAAGCTGACATATACAGAAATCACTACAACATTGTGTAGTGAGGAATTTTAGGAAGATGGACCGTGAAAACTTTGCAAGTGAAACAGACAATAATGTGCTTATTTGCAAGAGGTCGTTCAACAGAAGCTTGGAAAAATGGTAGAATTCTCATATAATAAAATTAAAAGAACTTGGTCGAAGGGTATAACAAAAAGATAAGTACAATTATCAATTTTTAAGAGCAACGTATTCAAAATGGTACGAACAACTACACCTGATGCATAATACGGGCACAAATCTAGTCTACAAAAAAGAAGAAGAAGACAATACTTGTACTGACATTCTAGCTAAGTGTGGCGCCGCAGCTGCCGACAATCTGGGGTGTCGACTGATCCACATTTAAATTTCATTAATTATATTTTCCTTTTATTCTTTCGTTTGCTCTTAGGGTACGCCTTATTTTTATTATTTTCTTTGATCAATAAATTGGTTAAGAAGTCTTTGATACCCCGGTAGATTACAACCATGGCCAACATCAAATATTAAGAACTTTGGAACTATTAAAAAAAAAACTGTTTGAGAAGAAATCGCTAAGTGAGAAAATCACGTTGGATCTAAATTTAAATCGACAAGCAAAATATAAGAAAACATTTTTGTAACGTGGAAGAACATCAGAGTGTTAACATAGTGTAACAAAATTATTCTCTTTTACATATGGAACAAAATTCGTCTCAAAACTCATCCAACAAAAATAGAGAGAAATAGAAAGTTATTCTTTGGGTTTCTTCAAGAGCAATGGGCCTACGTTATCACCAGTAGCTTTGTTATGTTTCACATGACCTCCATCACATAATGGGAATGTCCCTGACCTCCAACACCTGCACAATTTTCATCACATCTTATTCCCTCAATCACATATTTTGAGGATACTAACAAATTACTAAACAAAGATTAAACCCATAATACATAATTTAAGTACTGACCTGCAATAGGCAGTGAGGGGTTTTGATAGTTCAGATACCACTATAGAATCCACTACTTTGTCTTCAGTCTTTCTTATCTCAGGGTTTATCACTTCTGCTCTGATACTAACACTATTAACTTTTGTTGTTGTTGTTGAAACTGATCTTGTCATTACATACTTCATCTGTGATGGGCTGTATGATACTCTAGCCCCAAACACATTGACCATTGCCGATGCCATTACCTCAATCTCTATAAACTTTTAATTATGTTTCTCTTTCAGGAGTAAACTGTGAACTTCAGGTTGCTGTAAAGATCTTGAAATAGATAGAAAGAGTGATGCTGTGATATGAACCCATATAAGAACTAGGGTGTTAAACGTATGGAGTGCACACGCTCTATGTATCAACCACAAGATTGTGTGGTTTTGGTTAATTGCTTTTAACTAAATAACAAGAGCATATTCGGGACTCCAGCAGTAGTATTTTTAGCAGTTAGTACAAGTGTACTACAACTCTAGGACGAAATGCAGACTTAAGGCCGGCCCAACCAAATACAATTTCCATCTCTCATTTCATACTTTTTTGCCTTTCAAGAACATATTCAAACGTAGATAAGATCCCACGGGAAGAACATGCAAATTTATCTGATACTCATGTTACACCTATATACTGTGTATACCGACAGGTCTAGATGTGTATTTTCCAAGGCCGGATCTGAAAGTTTGTTGCACCGCCTAGTCAAGAGCTTTAACTTTACGAGCAAGGTTCCTCCATCCGAGATAGTGTGGTCATAAACCCTCACTTACTGACATCACGTACATGGACTCGACGTATTGGCATGCAAGAGAAGTATTAAGAGCAATTGAGATGGCATATAACATGACCCGTTACGCTTCATGTCATTGGACCAAGTGGCCAACTTTTGTAGAGATTGTACACGATGCTAGCCAGTTTGAACTGCTATAGAAACTAGGGAAATACTAAGATAAGCATCTGCCTTCTTATAAAGCTATAACACATGATAACACTATATTGCAGTATCTAAACTCAGGGAGGCAGGGCCGTTCCTAAAAACTTTTTATCCCGAAGCGGATAATTTTTTTTTATTGGGCACAAATTTAATTACATATATTCATATCATTTGCTCTTATGTAACATATTTTTTATTATATTTTTAAAAGAGTTTTAGAATGGGTTTTTTCTAAATGGGGGAAGCTAGAACTTCAATATATAAAGGATAATTTTTTATATATAGGTTGATACTAAATATGACTAGTGGCCGAAGGCTGCCTGAGTTTTTAGGATTTTTTTTTAAACGACAATTATTATTTGACATACTGTTTTCGTAATCTTATACTGCACAAAACGCTAACTAAATGTAAGAAAAAAAAAATTTAGAACATAGATTAAAAAAATTCACCAAAACATCATGTATACAAAAAAAAATCAATATTTTTTTTTTCTAGACTGGAAGTTGGACTATATATATAATATGTAAACAAATTCAATTCAATTACTAGTAAATTAAAATTTTGATTCCCTAAAATCAATCAACCGTATAAAATTTAACATCAATCAAAGATTTATATTTCATAAAAAATTTGATTCAGTAATAATCAGATAATAATAATAAGTAAAAAAGAATTGAAGTATACAAACAAAAGATGCAAACAAATTAGGATGGAGGGACTATAGTAAGAAAGTAGAAAATTATTGAAGTCCTAATTAATCCCATTGCCGCACGATTGCTTGAATCTTATCGAACCCCTGTAATTGCATAAACCGTAGGACCTAGATGTATTTCTAGAGACCATTGTTTTATCTTATCAACAAAAATATTTTTTTTTATACTAAAAGAAATTTGATTACTTAAACTACAAATGTAACATTGTGCGCATCCTCCAATATTGCACCAGCAATAAAACTTGGAGGATGATTTAACCAAACTTTCGAAAGCTTATAAATCATAGCACGTCTTGCTAATTTATCTGCAGGCTTATTACATTTCCTATTAATGAAACTACATGTTCATAAGGATTGCCTTCTTAATCTCATACTAATATCTAGAGCAATCGACTGATGCTCCCAAGCTACTTTAAGAATATCACCATTTACTGCTTCAACCACCAACTTCGCCTCCATTTCAAAGAAAACATATTGAAGTCCCAACTGCTCTTCCCATTGCATAGCTTGTAGTAGTCCACTGTATTCTGCTTCCTCCGCATTTATGTGTCCATTTGCGTAGCAACATTTTCCTTGAATGAATGTATTAGAGTGTTATTAAAGTGTCATTTCATTTATTATCTTTCTGTTTGTTTAAGTGTCAACTAGGTGTAAGTTACTCTTAGTCTATCTTTTGTATACCCTATATATATGAGGCACTACTTGCTTCTAGGGTTTAACTTATCAATAACAATGTAGATTATAAAACTTTCATGGTATCAGAGCCTCTAAGCTTTGCGGCGGCCGATCTTGGAGCAACACCTCTATTTTTTATTTTTATTTTTGTTCATTGAATCCCATCGACGGCAGCAAAAATCAATGGCAGTCAGCAGCAGCGAGGTTCTCTTCAGATTCAACTTTTTACCCATTTCTCCATCTTCTATCT
This sequence comes from Papaver californicum, assembly GCA_023531435.1. NCBI lineage: Eukaryota > Viridiplantae > Streptophyta > Magnoliopsida > Ranunculales > Papaveraceae > Papaver > Papaver californicum. The sequence continues at coordinate 1,869,657 of JAJJMC010012129.1, forward strand.
CAACTGAAACCCAATTTCTTCTCTGCTTCCTT
>JAJJMC010012129.1:1869794-1881442 GCA_023531435.1 Papaver californicum
CAACAACAATTTGAGTCTCTTAACCAACAGAGAACAACAACAATTTGTGTCTCTTAACCAACAGAGAACAATAACAGAAAATGGATTATGGGGTCCTTTTGAATTTCGCCAACAAATCAAACAATTTATACATAACAACTTTATGAAGAGGCATTCCGACTGTCTCAAACAACCTGAAGAGTGATTTCGACTTCTCTAAGGGTCAAACTGATGCAATCCACTAGTATAGCATCTGTTTGAGGGGGAGTATTAGAGTGTTATTAGAGTGTCATTTCATTTATTATCTTTCTGTTTGTTTAAGTGTCAACTAGGTGTAAGTTACTCTTAGTCTATCTTTTGTATACCCTATATATATGAGGCACTACTTGCTTCTAGGGTTTAACTTATCAATAACAATATAGATTATAGGACAAGAAAAAGAAGAAGAAAGATAAGGACAAGAAACGCAGACGGGAAGACAAAGAAGGCCATAAAGGTCGTGAAGGACAAGAAAAAGAAGAAGAAAAATAATAAATGAAATGACACTCTAATAACACTCTAATAGAATGTACTTGTAACATCACGGTAGATTAGTCCATATCCGGATTCAAATCTAGAGTTTATTTTCTTGAAAGAGGCATCACAACATATGGAGGCAAAAGGGTAGGATGGTGGTATCCAAGCTAGCTGAGTTTGCACAGCAAGAAAATTGTTAGTTGCTGGTCCTTGTAACTGCATCATAATACTACCAGTCGTAGCATTTAATTGTTGAATCAGACGTATAACTCCCACAGGATCAGGCTTCATGTCTTCAAACACACATCTACATCGTGCCTTCCAAATCCCAAGTTGTGTTAGCCATCTTGACCACCCAATCATCATCTAAATTGCAATAGTCACTCGCAAACCACCCTTTAATCCAATCTTGCACACTCATGTCTTGGTTCTGCATACTTCTTCTTGCACCAGGAGTAGAGACCCAAACTGATCTGGGAAAAGGACAATCACAGAAGATATGCTTAGTGGTTTCTATGCGTTGCTCACACATCTTGCATATGTCTCCATTGTAACCAAGGATTCTGGCCAAGCGTTCATTTGATGGAACAATATTAGTCATACATTTCCATATGAAATGTTTGAACCTTGGTAAAGTCTTTAATTTCCATAGCTTCTTCCATATCTGAGCCATATTTGCATCCACTGCTGAATTGTGGCCATTCTTAGTTTCCACCAGTTTATTATAGGAAAATTTAACTGTAAATGAACCATTTCTAGTGAGTGTCTATATGAGTCTTTCCACGGTAATACCAGATAGCTTCATATTTTGAATCATAGTTGCATCTTCAGAATTGAAGATACTCTGAACGATGTTGATCTTCCAAGCTTTTGTAGACTGATCAATCAAGTCATGCACAGAGCTAAAGGATTGTGCATCTTCCATATCTACTATAGGAATTGGAGGAGACTGTTTTCCTTGAATCCAGTTATCTTGCCAAGTTAGGATATTTTTCCCATTTCCTACTATCCAAAAACTATGTTTTCTTATAAAACACATACTGCCGTGTATGCTTTGCCATGCCCAGGTGGAATTCTTTATCTTTTTTTGCATGTAATGCAGTTCCAGAAGAGAAGTATCTTTGTTTTAGTGCAGTCAAAAGAAGTTGGCTTGAAGAATGACACAATCTCCATGCTGCCTTCGCTAAGAGAGCTTGGTTGAAACATCCCAGATCACGAAAACCCATACCTCCTGACAATTTATTTTTGTTGATATTAGACCATGAAGTAAGATAAAAGCCTTGACTATCCTGTTTGTTCCACCAAAATTTATGTTGAACTCTATCCATATCCTGAATGGTTGCATTTGGAATTTTGAAAATACCCATGCTATGAGTTGGAATTGCGCTTAACACATGTTTAACCAGAACTGTTCTTCCCGCTTGATTCAAGAACTTCCCTTTCCATCTTGAAAGTCTAGTCTTCATGTTCTCAACCAAGTTAGATAAAGAAATAATTTTCTTCCTATTCAAAAAAAGTGGGATACCAAGATATTTTTCATCCAGAGAAATTTTCTTCATTTTCAAACTTCTTAAAAGAATACGGCAGTGCCTCGAATGCAGATGTTTAGAAAAGAAAACTATGGATTTTTGAAAATTGATCTGCTGCCCAGAAGCACTATTAAAAGAGTTAATGATCTGAAGAAGATTATTGACATTATGTATGTCTGCTTTAGCAAAAAGTAGACAGTCTTCGGCAAAAAGTAAGTGAGTAACTTGGGGGGCATTTCTTGCAATTTTGATACCTTGTATGTCACCAATATGTTCAGCCTTTGCCAGAGCACGAGTGAATACTTCCATTGTAATCAGAAACAGATATGGAGATATTGGGTCACCTTGTCGAATGCCCCGAGTTGGCTTGAAAGCTTGACATGGTGAACCATTTAAAAGCACTTGAACATCTGTGGTACTAATACATTCTTATATGAGACCACACCACTTTGTATTAAAACCCAGTTTCTTTTTAATGTTATCTAGAAAATTCCACTCAACACGATCGAAGGCCTTTTACATGTCGAGCTTTAGTGCCATGTACCATTTCTTTGTTTTTTTTCTTTTCATACAATGGATTACTTCTTGTGGTAGAATGATATTATCGCCAATCTGCCTCCCTGGAACATATGCAGCTTGCATAGGTGAGATAAATTTATCTAAATGAGATTTTAGACGAGTAGCCAAGATCTTCAACATCAATTTGTATGTTGAATTGTACAGAGCAATTGGTCGATAGTCTCAAGGTGATTGCGGCATATTACACTTAGGAATAAGGCAAAGATTGGTCTTATTCATTTTCTTTAACATCCTTCCGAGGATAAAGAAACTTTGTATCATTTTAATGACTTCATGCTTCACAGTTTCCCATTCTTACTGAAAGAAACCCAATGGAAAACCATCAGGTCCCAGTGTTTTCCATGGCTGCATCATTTTCAACTTAGATGTGATCTCAGCTTCATCAGGTACTTTGCAAAGTGCAATATTGTCAGCATCAGAAATACAACATGGTAATAACTCCAATAAATTGTTATCAATTGGAGGACTTGATGTAGTCATGATATCCTTAAAATGAGAGTTAAGAAGATCTGCAAGATCACTTCTACCATTGCACCAGCTACCATCTTTTTTTTTAGAGAGATTCAATCTTGTTCGTGTCCTTCCTCTATTGGCTTGAAGATGAAAATGCTTAGTATTCTGGTCTACAGCTGTAAACATGAGATCTCTTGATTTTTGCCTATAGAACTCTTCCTCTCTTTGATGCCATTCACTAATTTGTTGCTCCACTTCTTGCACTTGTTTTGTGTTGTTGATGTTCATATTTGGTTGTTGAAGTGTACATAATTCCTCTTGTAACTCTTTGATCCTGTTCTGGATGTTGCCAAATGTGATTTGATTTCATTCAGATAAAGTGCGTCTTGTTTGACACAACTTTTGCTCAAGAACATAAGCATCAAATCCATATACCTGTTTCTGCCAAGTTGATTCGATACGCTCCTTACATGAGCTATCTTTCAACCAACATTCAAAAAACTTTCAATTCTTGGTACTATGCATATCATTAGGTGTTAGATTTAAGAATATTGGACAATGGTCTTAACCTAGAAATGGCAAATGTTTTAGACTAGAATCATGATAAGATAAAAGCCAATCAGCATTTATAAGAGCTCTATCTAGCCTAGAATGAATTCTCCATGTACCATGTTTATGTTGGAGAAATTCATGTAACAATGAACAAACCAAACAGAAGCTTGAAGATAGTTAAGGGTTAAAAGAAACAACAGCAGATTTCAGACAAACACACACACAGGAAGATGGAGTCGCATGTTCAACAGACTGCCCTTAACTCGATATTTGTCGGGTACACCTCTAGAAAGAGTGTTGATATACCACTAGTGAGGACAAATCGAATCCAGGATAAAACCACCTGATACCAACCCAGCTAGCAAAAACTCGTTGGCCCGTTGCGAACTTAACAGACGAATAAGATTTATGGAAAAAATAAAACTACGTGCGCAAACAAAGCGAGAAGAGGGGAAAAGTCGTCAGGATAGTAGCTGCGACTGGGGTGAGGAAAAAATAAAAACCTTTTCTGCTTTTATAGGAGAAGAAATTCGTTTTGAAATTAAAACCATTAATGAAAAGATTTTTTATTTAATTCTAATAAATATCATTAATATTGAAATGGTAAAAAATTATTAAAGGAATTTAATAAAATAAAACCGTAGAATCTTGATAGGCACACGCCGGGCACACGCTGGTATACGCCGAGCTCACGTAAAAACGCACGCAAGCTCCGCAAGCCCGCGTTCGTGCTTCGATGCGAAGCACCGCACATGTGTGAATTTGCCCACTAGCCCATTCCCTTGTCCATATCCAATCCACAAGTTTTTTTTTCCCTTAGAAGCAACTTTCGTGGTAATATAGATAGACTTCATCCTTGGTTTATCCCATGTGGGACAAACCAAAGGTTTCTCATTCACATAGATGTGAAAAGTGGATTTGTTATTTCCACCCACAATATAGGCTAGTGACTCTTTGGTCCCATCAAGATAATTTGGTAACAAAACAATTTTTTGTAAATAAGCAATAAATTCACTTTTAATTCTAACAGTTTATTACTGGTCCAGGTAAAAGGATTACCATGGAAACCTTGATCACTTAGGACAACATCATAAATCACCTGAGCAATGCTAGATGAATAGGAACAGGAAGGTGTTGAGCTATTGACCCTTTCACCTAGGCTAAGAGTAATGTTCAAATCTCCGATAAGGATCCAAGGGCAATCAATATTATAGAGATCACAAATATCTTTAATGAAATTCCACAGAGAATTTCTTTCTTGCGGATATGGAGAACCATACACACATGAGAGTAAGCATCGTGGTTTGGCAGGGTCTCTACGAACCATGCAGTGAATCATGTTTTTATCATTATAAATGATGTCTAGCTCAAAGCCATCTTTCCAAAGAAGACATATACCTCTAGCTCTACCAATAAAAGGTACACAAAAAGAGTTAAGAAATTTAAGAGGTCTGATAAATTTGAGGATCTTATCTGAGTTAATTTTTGTTTCTTCGAAAAATATAATGTCAAGATGGAGCATTTTGTTTAAATCAGAAATGTAGTTTCTAGTTTCTTCAGCAGCAAAACCATTGCAGTTTCATGAAATGATTTTCATCAACAAAATTAATTAATCTCATTAAATTTTTGTCCTTATATTTTATGAAGATTGTATATAAGTTTCCGATAAATATTTATTATATGAAAAACTTCAAATATAAAATATGTATTTTGATGCCCCCACCCCTTGTTGCCCCAAAGTAGGGCTTGTACTGCCTACCCTTCAGGACCGGTCCTGCAAGGAGGACTAAGTGAGAACGAATTCACCGGTGTAGACGAGTAAAATATTTGTATGGGCGTTTCAAGTTTTCAAGCTATTGGTGAAGCCTAATCAAGGTTTTAGATAAGAATTTTGTCACTTGTGGTATCAGTCTGTGACTCTGTGTGCTTTTAGATGTGATAATAGTGATATTCTTAATTTTACTAATTGTCTTCGAGGGATTACTTCAATGTTGGTGATAGGAAAAAAAGTAAAAAACCAAATTGCAAGGCATGAAGGCATTGAAGGGACGGTACGTGTTACTGGTTAATGAACAAAGTAGTTAATATCGTGTATCGATATTGTATCGGCGAGGTGCGATATACTTAGACAAATGATTATATCAGATTCTATCGGCGATACACAATTAGCTTTATAATTTTATAACTTATAGGTAGATGTGCAGTGTGTTACTCAAAGTTTTAATGGAAGGCAATTATAATGTAAAAACACCAATTAAACTAACTTCATTTGATAACCTAACATCCCAAACATATAATTTGTATGAGAAGAAAATTTAAAACAAAAAGATAAAAAAAATATTATTAATAAATAAGTTTGTACCCTTACTTATCGACCGATATATCGGTCTGATACGAGCGATACGGCCGGTATAATCAGAATATTCATGCATCGCTGATATTTTGCGTATCGTCTAGGTTAAAGCCAATACACGATAAATTATGATATTATCGGCTGGTACGACGGATATTAACTACATTGGTAGGGAATACTGACTAAGACCAGTAAAGCCCATTATTTTGGTATATCAAAATGCATAAAAGTAGAAGAATAAACGAGTGCACGTTTTTTTAATACTAATCAAATTTTTGAGAGATTACTCCAATAATGTTTTACCTAGCTACAAATTGCACCCCGAAATTAATATCAACTTCTGTGTAGGCAAGGCTAGTTAAGGCACACGATATCCTTCTGAAAATATACTAAGAGAACGGAGTAGTAGCACTTTGGACATAGTTGGTAAAAACTCCAACTTTCAGATCCACAACATCAAAAAATGTTCTCATTTGATGAACTGAAGCCGAATTAAAGAAGCTAGATTCAGACAATGTGAGAGTACTTCAGAATCTTTTGTTTCAAGGTTATAGTTACAGGGCAAAGACCAGTCACTGTCCTTGAAACTTTTCAAGAGAGTTAATATCGCTGGATATTCTCTCAGATTGTATTTCATTAATCAATTGTAATTCTTGTCACATGAAAGGTCAGATTCAGTCTACTTAAACTATTACATCACCTGCTCAACTGATAACCAATATAGCCGGTTAATAACTAACACATGTATGTCCACTCACACACACATTTGGCATTCATACAAGCCTGTTCTTTAACACCCCCCCGCAAGACCAGTGGCTATGGAGAACCAAGACACTGAGCTTGGATCTCAGAAAAGAAAACCTGGTGTAGATGGTGAATTTTTAACAAGGGTTAAAATTATAAAATCATCCTTCTTCCTAGTTGCAGGAATATAGAAATATCCGCACATACTTGTGCACGTACTTCTAACTTCACCTCAAAACACAAAATATTGTATTCCTCCTTATATTTTGCAGACGAATTGAGGGTGCAGTCTCTACAAAAGGGCTACAGGCATTCCATGCTAACAATGTAGTCTATAAGTTCTAAGTCTCAAGATCCTAGATGGATTACTCACTAGTGTAGAGCAAACTTGAGTCTTCTCTAAACAACTATAAACATTCTAAACTGGCTTCGTAGCCTCCTCAATACTCACAATATTTATGCCATATCGAACTAGTCTCAATTCGCATAAAATTCCACGACTGAATTCCTTGAACTTGTCTCGAGTGCGCATCAAATTCGGGAATAACTAATGCTTAAACCCCAAAAAACACTTTATCTTAATGCTTCGTTTGCAATAAACTCGTCTCGAATGGCTCCTCTGAGCTTAAATATGTTATCATAACACTTTGCTTAAATATAAGCCACAAATAATGTGCAACTCCTCTCGGACGCGCCACAATCAATAAGTAATGCCTTAAAAGACGCACGGAACCTCTCATCTAGGCTAACCCTAGCCTTCTATCTTATCAGTGCCAAGTTAGCAGTAGCAATTTGACTTAGCACCGCTTTGGCACCATTATCCAAATAAGTGCTAAAAGCGTTCTTTCCTGGCGCTAAACCCTAACGCCTAAGAAGTGCTAACCAACCTAAAATGGTCTTAGCTAGCACATTTTATCCTAATAAGTCCATAGCCAACGTATCATCACCTTGGCACCTAAATCCTAGCACCAAAGTGTAACCCTAAATTCTAGCGCCAAATGTGCTATCTTTCTTGGCTAGTTCTATCCTGATGCACCCTCGAGCAACGGCTAAGGTCAATACGCCTTTAGATCCTTGGAACCCTTGAATTTCTAGCACGAAGTCATCTGCGCCTCTGATAGGCTGACGCCCTTGCTGGCTAACGACCATGCCTGGATGATAACCTTACTCCTTGGCTAGTAACTCCCTTTTGCTATTCCCCCTTGGTGCTAACTCTCTTGGCTCATGACGCACTTGGATATTCCACCCTTGGTGCTAACTCCCTTGGCCGTGACGCCCTTGATTTACCTCCCTTGGCTGACGCCCATGGCCTTTGGTGCTGACTCCCTTGGCTCCTGGCGCTGTCGCCCTTGGTGCTAACGCCCTTGGCTCTTGGCGTTGACGCCCTTTTCCATTGGTGTTGACGCCCTTAGCTCCATGATGCCCCTTCCCTAGCTCCAATATGCTCTTAAAAAAACCCAATACGCCTCTAGGGCTAGCGCGTCCTTATCCATTCTTAGCGACTTGGACATGAGTACATTATGTTAAAGCCTTAGTGCTAACTATACAATTGAAGTGCTAACTACGAAATTTCTTGGTACTAGCTTCCTTGCCCTAGTATAATCGATATTTACTAGAAGTTATGTATATTGTTCTTATTCCTGAGACGTTATCATATTAGCCTTCTATGTTGAAAGAGTTAGCACCTTCTTATTTGCGCTAAGTAGCTAGTGCTAGTTTTGCTAACCACTTCCCTCAAAAATATGCCTTTCTTCTCAATAAAGATCATAAATTGAATCTTATATGAATTTCAGCAGGTTTCCTTGCTCGAGGAGCCCTCTACAAACATTTGGCCTCAAATGCCTCCCAAACATACAATAAGTTGCTTTTAAGCTAATACTTAGCCATTAATATGCCACATTACTTTCAATGAAGTACATGGTAACTAAACTTCCTAGACTCGACACTAATCATTCTGACTATCAATCCAGTGAGTCACACAACTTATCTCACTGACTTAGCAAGTCATTTGACTTGACTTGACTTAATCAAAACCATAGTGGCTTATGACTCTACTATTTTTCACGAGATATCAAATATAACATGGGGGGATTCTCAATGGGTATTGGTATGGTAGTCTATGGCATCGTGGGTGGTGACACCACCTCCACAAACAAGAAGGTAACAAGAAGGGACATTTACAGAGCAGTTGAGAGGATGATAAGTACTGGTTAGACAGGTTTTCCCTACTTTCCGGGCACCACCCCACTACAATCTCAACAATCATCAATTCTCCACCTCTTCCTAACTTCCACGACTTACGAAAAAATCAGTGTGTCCTCTTCAAACTATAAATAGACGATTCCCATTTATTCGAAACAAGACAGAACAAGAGACAAACCACACAGTCAGTCTGAAGAAACCAAAACCTACAAAATTAGCGATTCCTATACGAAGAATCTATTCTTCTTCATACACTACTGATAGTTCTCAACCTTCTTTGCTTCCCTCCCCTAAGACCTACCCAAATCCTTTTCATTTTTGTAATCGAAGCAGGACGTGAACGACCATTTCTTGGTTTAGGCTCGTCTTGTTCGAGCTTGATCTCTCGAACCTACTTGAAAGTACCATTTTGCAGCATATTTTTTTACCCTAAAACAATTGGCGATCACAGTGGGAGATCAACCTCTCGATTACATAATCCATTTTTCAGTTATTTCAAAAATGGTGGATCTTAGGTCTGGAGCGGTTACAACTTCTATTGTTGGTTCTAGTAGTGGTGGTGTTGGTGATTCTGAAAACACCCATATTTCTACTGAATCTCCTCGTACCAATTCTACTATCACACCTCCTCTGGGTGACAAAACTGCTGAAGACACCGAGAATACTCAAACTCCGGTCAACATAACCGATCTGATGAAGAGACAAGAAGTCCTTGCCAGAACTCAGATGGACATGGCTATTACTCAGAAGGAAGTACTCTCTTGTCTCGAAATCCTGACGTAGCAACTTTCCGCAGAACAACGTCATCGCCTAAGGAGCAGACCATAACCAACTTTGCAGCGACTGCTGATGCTGAAACGTCTGAGAATCGAAAAGACAAAGGAGTTCATATCATTCCTGATCGTCCACCACAGAAATACCAGCAATCCTATTTCATCACCCGTGAAGATCTGGAGAGACTCCTACGAAATCATGGAACGCCCAAACGACACTTAATATAGTCGATCTGATGCAAAGACAAAAAAGGTTCCTTCCAGAACACAGAAAGACATGGACACCACTCAAGAAAGGTACTCACTTTCCTCATGACTCTAATGGAACAATTCTTTCCAGAATAGATCTGTCACCATTTGCAACAAGAAACGATTCCAAGTCACCAACGTCAACGGTACTAGAATTAATATTCAAGATGATGGCGAGATCTGCATTCAAAGAAGACAATAAAGGATCCAACTATCCAACCTCGTCGCCCATGAAGACCTGGAAAGACTTTTACCATTTCAAGGCAAAGATGGACCAGTTTCACTTCATCAGCACCAACCTTTTACCCTCTCGTCATCCAAAAGATCATTTCACCAAGGGGATATATGTCTCGTTATTCTCCCTCTATAATGGGGGGTAAAAAATGTTCAGATCTGAAAAGATTGTTCCAGATGAACGATGAATATCCTGGTGACTACATATGCCGATTCATGGTCCGAAAATCATAGAGATATCTGAGGGACAAGCCGTCTGATCCGTAAGCACTACAACATCCAATCATCCATAAGGTCATGTTAGAACGAAGGGGTCAAGGGGAGGCTTCATCTCAGCAAGCGTTACAAATCGAACGCTCACCATCAGCCTCAGCCCCAGCTCCAGCCTCATCCTCAACACCAGCTAAAATACAAGCTCTACTTCACGTTCTAGACAAAACTCAACAACAACAAAAAAAGACAAGGCCAGCTATCACATTCTCGAATTTTCCTTTTCTCGTGGAATCCCTTTTATTCTGGTACGAGTCTTTTCGCTCAGGTACCAGACACATTTCATTCTGGTCCCTTCACTCGGGTACTAGTCCATTTCTTTCTGGTTTCTTCACTCAGGTACCAGTCACATTTCATTCTGTTTCCTTAACTCAGGTACCATTCACATTTCATTCTGGTCCCTTCACTCAGGTACCAGTTGATAGACACATTTTACTGTCTAAATTGCACCTTAATTTCTAGTGAGTTAGTATTCGATTTTGTGTCTATTACGTGTTTTTATGCTTTTGTAGGTACATTAGAAGAATAAAGATTTGTGGAAAAATTGGCTCAAAAAGTGTTCAAGGCACCCGGGAAAATGGATCAAGGCACCCACACTTTGGATTGGGGCACCCTTGGATCGGGCTGAGCTGGATCGGGTCAACCCAGCGGGTCAACCAGGCGAGTCAACCCAGCGAGCTGGATCGGGCCGAGTCACCGAGTTGACTTATCAGGGTTCAACTGTTTGAACTGGTCGTGATAATCTTAAGTGATTCGCAAGATATTTTGCTTCTAGATTGTTCCAACATTGATAGTCATCTCACGCAAGTCTTAAACAGCAAAAAAATCCCGTGAAATCAGCTCGGAAATCATGTATTTGGCCGGAATTGTTTTTCGATTCGGATTGAGATTTGTGGGTTGTTTTAGAGTGGCTTATCTTATGATAAACCAACTATAAAGAAGTTACTTTCAGTTGCACTTTCCATCCGTAGTGCAGGTCAACCATCATTAATAATGGTGGGGCGGGGCTGTCAGTTATATGACTATATTTCTTTTAGAAAGGTTCTGCTGTATAATTTAATTATAAGGCCAAGGGGGCAGCGAACTCAATTTCTAGTAGTTTTATTAGGTTTAGAACTCTCTCTAGGGTTTCTATTACCTATATAAACCAAGAGAAGCCAATAAAATCGACAACAAAACCTTAGAGAAGAAAATAGAAAATTCCGGTGAAGCTCC
>JAJJMC010012129.1:1881452-1945613 GCA_023531435.1 Papaver californicum
AGTTCGAGAATCGAACCACTTTATTTACCACTTCTAAAATTACATCACCAGTCCATTTCTTTTTGGTCCTTTCACTCGGGTACCAGTCCATTTCTTTCTGGTTCCTTCACTCAGGTACCAGTCACATTTCATTTTGGTCCCTTGACTCAGGAACCAATCACATTTCACTCTGGTTCCTTCACTCAGGTACCAGTCGATTTTATTCTGGTCCCTTCACTCAGTCCCTTTCACTCCTGTACCAGTCCCTTCAGCAAGGCGCTACCCACTTCATACTCCCGTAAAGATCCAAGATGACGACAAATCTTGTAAAGATCACAGCGCAAGGATATTTTCACTGCTCTCAACCGTGTGGCATCCGAAGATCCAGACTACAACATGGTTCTGAGGCGTCCATGGATTCAAAACAACAAGGAAGGTTCCTCGTTATGATCAAAGCTTAGGGATTCAATCAAAACTTCGAGACTCGACCAAGGACACATCAATAATCAGACTAGAACCAGCCTCTCTCATACTTGTTCCAGAGATGTGTCACCGTGTCTCCATCGAAAGCAACCCTGTTGCATCCCAACAGCATGGAAGACAACGATGGATTCAACTTTAATTCAGATACTCGCCCCAGTCCTAGCACTTCAACGACAACGAAGGACAACCCCAAATTTTACTTTTGTCTGGCAGCGGATCCAAGTAAGTCATACTTGAGGACTGACGACTCCTTCACTTTTGAAAGTTTAATACAGAGACACCCCTCAACTAGAATATCTGATCAGCAACGATACAAGCAACAAGACTTTTCTATATCAGTACTCACGCGACTGGGGAGCCTTCTCTTCTTACCTGATCACATTCAGAAAGACAAAAATCCAGTAATATGCTCACCATGGAAAAAATTGCACACCTGGTCCTCCTGGTACTTGTCCTTTCTCATGGTAGTTGTCTCGTTTCCTGGTACTTGTCATGCTTCCTGGTACCTGTCCTTCCTCCTAGTACCTTTTTTGTCTCATAGTAGCTGTCCCGTTTCCTGGTGCTTGTCATGCTTCCTGGTACCTGTCTTGTCTCATGGTACCTGTCCTGTCTCATGGTACCTGTCTTGTCTCTTATACCTCTTCGATTTACAAATTCATAAATCGACAACAATCTGTGAAGAACGGGTCAAAACATCCTTCACAAGAAGTGTTCGTCTACGGCATACCAGAATGGCACATCAATCGGAAACCTGAGTTAGTAGATATTGATCTTACACTAAAGTCTATAAGGTCTGAAAATTCACACGGGATTACTAATCACAGATGTTTACGCATGTTTGGATGACCTATCCAACTCCGAATCGAGTGCTTCGTTTTGTATATGATAGTTTGGTCTCTTGGCTTTAAAATTTTGGGTCAAACGTCAAAATTCGACATCGTATGAAACTTTAAAAGTTTCGAAAGCAAATGGTGTACGAGCTAGGGTTTCCAAACGGGATTCAGAAGACTCAGCTTTATAGAGACCTTGTCTTCTCATGGACTTTCATCTTCTCAGACATACCATCCTGTCAGGTCGCACTGCATCTCCCAAGTAGAACTCATCAACCTTTCTACGACAAGAACACTGAAGTCCACCGCCAACCTCACTTGTAGTTTTGATCTACCATCATCTTCTTCTGCCGGTTTCCAGTATTTCCAAACTTACTGCTACTAGCTACAACTTAAAGCATTATCTTCGGGTGTCTTGTCTCTTATTTACTGTCGCTATGCTGACGCTATCACTAGCCATTAATTGTTGCATGCTCAAAATCTAAGCACGCACTGAACCAACTACTTTCTTATAAGGGAGTTTAAATTTAAGGCTTAACTCTGCAACAAAGACTTTTCCAGGAGGAGACAAAGCTAATAATATTTCTTGCTGGACACATACATGAAGAATCGACCTAGATGACTTGATCCTCTATTTTGAGATGAGGCATACCTGTTTTAGAAAAAAAGAGAGAAAAACGCCGACCATATCCTCACTTTTGTTCACGGCAAGATGGCATTCCTGAAAAGAACGAGGGCGCTTACTATTCCCAGTCAAGGTTCATGATAAGGGGCACAAATCTCAATCTCGGGTAAGACAGAGCCAACCAAGTTTCTTCCCTGACCAGCGGGGATCTTCATAGGCGTACTCTGCATGACCCTGTTGGTAGTTGTTCAACCAACATGACTGAATCAGAAGTTCAACCCTAGGGTTAGCCTAGATGAGGGTTAGCCTAGATAGAAGCCTAGGCTAACCCAAGAACATGGGCATCTACTAAATCACATCCAAGACTCACGCTAAGGGTCACTTATCCTAGTACTTTGAAACCAGAAGCTAAGTATACCTTCTTCTACTCTTAAAATTCAAATTATGCGTATATAATCATTATAAGCATAATGTCACCATCTACTGCTTACTGTGCAACATTGTTGTTCCTCACTAAGCAGAGGACTTAATGAATATGGTGAGTTTTTGACAAAGATTAAAATTGTAAAATCATCATTCTACCTAATTGCAGGAACATAGAAATATCCGCACATACTTGTGCGCATACTTCTGACTTCACCTCAAAACACAAAATACTGTATTACTCCTTATATTCTGCAGAAGAATTGAGGATACAGTCTCTACAAAAGGGCTACAGCATTCCATGCTAACAATGTAGTCTATAATCTCTAAGTCTCAAGCTCCTAGATGGATTACTCACTAGCGTAGAGAAACCTTGAGTCTTCTCTAAACAACTACAAACATTCTAAACTGGCCTCGTAGCCTCCTCAATACTCACAATATTTATGCCATATCGAACTAGTCTCAAGTCGCATAAAATTTCATGGTTGAATTCCTTGAACTTGTCTCGAGTGTGCATCAAGGAATAGCTAATGCTTAAACCCCAAAAAAATACTTTAGCTTAACGCTTCGTTCACAACAAACTCGTCTCAAATTGCTCCTCTGAGCTTAAATGTGTTATCATAGCACTTTCCTTATATATAAGCCACAAATAATATGCCACTCCTCTTAGACGCGCCAAAATCAAGAAGCAACGCCATAAAGACGCATTGAACCTCTTATCTAGGCTAACCCTAGCCTTCTATCTAGCCCTAGCCCTAGCTCCTTTGCTAGTAACTCCCTTTGCTATTCCGCCCTTGGTACTAAATCCCTTAGCTCATAACGCCCTTAGTTATTCCACCATTGGTGTTAATTCCCTTGGTCGTGACGCCCTTGATTTATCTCCCTTGGCTGATGCCCTTGGACCTTGGTGCTAATGCCCTTGTCTCCTAGCACTAACGCCCTTGACTCTTGGCGATGACGCCCTTGACTTTTGGTGCTGACGCCCGTAACTCCATGGCGCCCCTTCCCTAGCTCCAATGCGTTCCTAGCAAAATCAAATACGCCTCTAGGGCTAGCGACTCCTTATCCATTCTTAGCGACTTGGACATGAGTACATTTATGTTAAAGCCTTAGTGCTAACTATACAATTGAAGTGCTAACTCCGATCTTTCTTGGTACTAGCTTCCTAGGCCTAGTACAATCGATATTACTAGAAGTTATGTATATTGGTCTTATTCCTGAGACGTTATCACATTAGCCTTCTATGTTGAAAGAGTTAGCACCTTCTTATTTGTGCTAAGTATCTAGTGCTAGTTTTGCTAACCACTTCCCTCAAAAATATGCCTTTCTTCTCAATAAAGATCATAAATTAAATCTTATATGAATTTCAGCAGGTCTCCTTGCTCGAGGAGCCCTCTACAACATTTGGCCTCAAATGCCTCCCAAACATACAATAAGTTGCTTTTAAGCTAATACTTAGCCATTAGTATGCCACATTACTTTCAATGAAGTACATGGTAACTAAACTTCCCAGACTCGATACTAATCAGTCTGACTATCAATCCAGTGAGTCACACAACTTATCTCACTAACTTAGCAAGTCATTTGACTTGACTTGACTTAATCGAAACCATAGTGTCTTATGACTCCATTATTTTTCACGAGATATCAAATACAACATGGGGGGATTCTCAATGGGTATTGGTCTGGCGGTCTACGGTATGGTGGGTGGTGACACCACCTCCACGAATAAGAAGTGGGCGGGTACAGAGCAGTTGAGAGGATGAGGAGTACTGGTCGGACAGGTCTTCCCTACTTTTCGGGCACCACCCCACTACAATCTCCACAATCATCAGTTCTCAACTTCCCTAACTTTCACGACTTACGAGAAAATCAGCGTGTCCTCTTTAAACTATAAATAAGTGATTCTCATTTATTCAGAACAAGACAGGATAAGAGACAAAACACACAACCTGTCTGAAGAAACCAAAACCTACAGAATAAGCGTTTCCTCTATGGAGAATCCATTCTTATTCACATACTACTGATATTTATGAACCTTCTATGCTTCCCTCCCCTAAGACCTACCCTAATCATTTCCATCTTTGTAATTAGAAGTAGGACGTGAACGGCTATGCTTGGTTTAGGTTCGTTATGTTCGAGCTTGATCTCTCGAACCTGCCTGAAAGTACCATCTTGCAGTACATTTGTTTTTACTCTAAAACACCTGGTAGTGGACAAACCTTTTGTAAAAATATCAACAATCTGCTCTTGAGTAGATAGAAAGCGCACTTCCAAGGACTTAGCTACCACCAAAATGGAAAGCAATCTCAATGTGTTTCTTGTGATTGTGAAAAATGGGATTGGTTGTGAGATAAGTGGCACCCATATTATCACACCACAAGACTGGAGCTCGAGGATAAGGGAACTAATTTCAAATATAAGTGATTGAACCCATACAATCTTAGAAGTAGCATCAGCGAAGGCACGATACTCAGCCTCAGTGCTTGACCTGGATACAACTTTCTATTTCTTTGAGCACCAAGTTACTAAATTAGGACCCATGGATATAGCCATACCACTTATTGAACGCATATCATCCATATCACCTGCCCAATCTGCATCAGAATAGGCTTGCATCTGCAAAGAACTAGACCTTTTGAATTGTCAACCATAAGGTAATGTATCATTGAGATATCTGAGAATTCTCTTCACTGCAGACCAATTAGCTTTTGTTGGGGAGTGCATGTACTGCAAGCCTTGTTGACAGCAAAAGACACATCAGGTGAGTGATAGTGACATATTAAAGTTCACCAACAGTACTTATGTATAGAACTGGATCATCAAATAGAGTAGACTCTTCAGCAGAAGTAGTGTAGCAAAAGGAATGGTGCATGACTTTGACAAATTCATCTTCTTCTTTAACAACAAGTTTGTGATGTACTGTTGCTGAGAAAGAAGAATTCCTACAGAATTATGTGTAGCCTAAATGCCTAAAAAAATAAAGCTCACCCAAGTCTTTAATTGTAAATTCTTTCCCTAATGCAGCAATTAGTTGAGTAAAAACAGAAGAAGCACTGCCAGTAACCAAGATATCATCCACATAGATTAACACATAAAGAGTTGTAGAAGAATCAACTCTAAAGAAAAGAGATGTATCAATTTTGGATGACTGAAAACCACATTTGGTCAGAAATAGACAATCATATTTTGGATGACTAAAAATTCCCTTGGGACTTGCTTTAAGCCATACAAGGATCTCTGCAATTTACTGATTAGGCATAATTTTATCAACATAACCAGGAGGTTGAACCATAAACACATCTTCAGTGAGGTATCCATAGAAAAATGCATTATTGACATGTAGTTGTCTCACTTGCCAAGATAGAATCATGTGCACTTTTTTGGGATTTACAACTGGACTAAATGTGTCATGTTAGTCAATTCCTTCTACCTGATTGAAATCTTTTACAACTAGCCTGGACTTATACCTCTTTATAGAACCATCATCATTTATTTTTATCCTAAATATCCACTTACATCCTATAAAATTGACATCTAACTGACCAAGACTAGTGTCCAATTTTCATTCTGCAATAAAGCATTGATTTCTTCAACAGTGGTAGCTCTCCACCTAGGATCTTTACATGCCTCAGAATAACAAGTGGGAATTGTAATATCCTTACACACATACTTTACCTCAGAAGCATAAACCTTTGGTTTAAAGATCCCCCTCTTTCCTCTTGTGGTCATGGGGTGTACATTAGTGTGAGGTAAAGATGATGGAGAATCAGTAGAAGTAGATATTTAGGAAGGTAAAGGTGGAAAAGCGTTGACATCCGATAAAGGAATATCCACAGCATTTGGTACAGCATTAATAATAGAATTAGATAGTAAAATTGACACTGCTGTGGGAGAAGCATTATCTGACTCTACTGTCTTAAACAGTGATGCATAGGGAAAATCATTTTCATCAAATCTTACATACCCAAAAATGATAATTTTGTTAGTAGTAAGATTCAAGCATATGTAGCCCTTGTGCATAAGACTGTAGCTTAGAAAAATGCATTTTACAGACCTTGGTTCCATCTTCTGAGCATTGAAAGGCCTCGGACATGGATAGCATGCACAACCAAATGTTTTAAGGAACTTGTAGTCTGGTTTAAGGTTAAAAAGACATTTAAGATGAGAAAGTTGATGCAATTTTGGTGTTGGAAGTCTGTTAATAAGAAAGTTTTCCGTTTCAAATGCATAAGACAAATAAGAAAGTGGTAAAGAAGCATGAGACAGAAAAGCAAGGTCAGTTTCAACTATGTGTCTGTGTTTCCTTTCAGTTGTTCCATTTTGGGCATGCGCATGAGGGAAAGAAACTCTATGTTCTATTTCACAAGAGTTCTAAATAGGATGATACATTTCTATATTCACCTCCCCAGTCAGATTGAACAACTTTTATCTTTCTATTGAGTAGATTCCCAACATGAAGTGTAAACTTAGTGAATGTAGATAGAACGTCAGATTTTAAGCTAATGGATACAACCATCTAAATCTTATAAAAGAATCAATGAAAGAAACATAATATTTGAATCAATTTGCTGAACACAGAGGTGAAACCCAAAGATCTGTATGGATTAAATCCAAAGGACCAGACACAATAGTTTGAGAACATGATGGACATGGTAAAGCATGACTTTTAGCTAGTTGACAAGATGAACTAATAGGTATAGACAAATAAGTATTTATTCAACAGAAGACAAAATATTCAAAGTATGATAGGAAGGATGACCTAGTTTATTATGCCAGCTAGTTGTAGTGGAGGTGGATGAGGTAAGTGCTTATTTGAGCTGAGCAGTGGTGAACTACATGTGATATAGACCATCTTTAACAGGACCATGGAGAATAAATTTTCAAGTGACCAAATCCTTCACAAAAAATTTATCGTGGTGAAATTCAAAGAAACAGTTATTCTCCTTGGTGAATTGTTGAACAGAAATAAGATTCTTAGTAATAGATGGCACACGAAGAACATTACTACCTAAGAGTGAATTTGGATATTTCATTTTGAAAAGTAGAAGAGCCAATGTGAGTAATGTGCAAACCTGATTCATTCCCTACACGCACTTGATTAGTTCCCTGATATTCAGAACGTAGATTTAAGTTGGACAAGTCAGAAGTAAGGTGATGTGTTTCTTCTGAGTTAGGTATCCAACTAGCCTGAGATTGAGCATGGGTATCATTGTATACTGCAAATGCTTCAGGTTCTGGACACCATAATTCATCGAAATCATCATTGTAGGTATCTGAAGTAATGTTATATTCTTGCATCATGGCATTATCATTTGATGCATATCCTTATCTCCACTCAGCAACAAAGTGACCATGTTTCCTCCATATCTGACACTGAATATAGAAATTGTACTTCACAGAAGGTGGATTGTAATTGCTTCCATAGTTAGATCTCCCAAATCTACCTCCAGTATCAAATCGACCTCCTTTAAAACCTCCATTGAGATGTGAACCAAATCGAGAACCAAGATCTATTGAAAGTACCTCTGGATGGAGAAGAATTCCATGAGGACTAATCTGAGGGATAAGAATGATAGTTACCTGAAAATGAAGGATATGATCTAGGCTGTGAATCAAACTGATGTGTAGAAGAAGTTGGTTGTGGTTGTTGTTGAGACACATTAGCATAAGCAGTGGTAAGATCAACTTTCGACTCAGCAGTAACTTTTGTATCTTCAGATAATAATAATCCCAGAAGTTCAGCAGAAGTGATGAGATTGTCATTCTTCAATTGTTGAGTAGTAATAGAAGTCTTGAAAGCATTGAATTCATATGGTAGGCCTTGCAAAATGTGGAAAACAAGATCTTCATCTAAAATTGCTCTATCAATTTATGCTAGTTGATGTGAAATCGATTTAGTTTTGTTGAAATACACCAACATAAAATCTAAACTTTTGTTCAGATTGATTAGATCTGTCTTCAATTGCATGAGCCTTGACTTTGTTGTAGCATTGTAATCGTGCTCCAAACGAATCCAAATTTCATGAGAGAAAGTACAATCAAGTACTTGTGAGTGTATTTCTTTAGTACAAGATGTGAATAATCAGAATAATATAGCTTGATCCTGATTAATCCAGTAGGAATAGGTCGGATTTCTCACAAACTCATTTTCAGCATCGTCATCAACATAAGAAGGATTAGCTAAGATAGAAGCACCAGCAGGAGAATTTATTCTAAAAAAATTTGTTGGACATTGAAACGGTCCATCAACAAATCTGAAGAGATTGTAACTACGAAATAAAGGAACTATCTGAGATTCAAGGGAGAATAATTGGTTGTTGATAATTTTGATGGGGGTTTAAAGGTTAAGGATATATGTTTATTGTGATCTGCCGTTGAAGAATGATTTGAAGGTTAAGGTTAGGGAGTTGATACCATGTCAAGAGATTTAGTGTCGCTGGACATTCTCTCAGATTGTATTTCATTAATCAATTGTAGTTCTTGTTACACGAAAGATCGGATTCAGTCTATTTAAATTACTACATCACCTGCTCAACTGAGAACCAATATAGCCCGTTAATAACGTACACTACAACTAACACCTGTCAGTCTACTCACACACATATTTGGCACATATACAAGTATGTTCTCTAACAAAGATTGATTCCGGCATCCAGTATATGAATATAGATACTGTCTTAGGTTGGACTTAATCATTTAGTTTAAAAACTCATCACGCATCCTATAGATTAGGCAATGGGTTCAGAGTGTCTAAAGTCCAAACTCAATGGAAATGGCTAATATTCATAATTCATACATCTAAAAAGGAAGCATAAGTAGAAATGCAAGTATTCAAACACAAATATAAGTAGCAACAACGTGAGACTCCCAAATCCGCACTCGCACATGCTTACTGCTTACTAACAACAGAATAGGGATAAGACATTACACTGGGATTACATCAACTGCACTGCCAAGATGCTTCCTTTGTCAGTAGAATGCACAGAGATATTGCATTCCAGGCATCATTTCACCGAATTCAGTCTCCAGGGTACCTCATTTTACTAAAATCAACTACACAAACTTCCACCGACAGAAAACCAAAATAGAATAAAAATGATGAACCTCTGAAAAAGTCTAAAATGCCCCCGTTATCTATACAGCATCATCTAAAAGGTCATAAACCAAAAGTAAAGATAAGATAATGATAAAATTTCATCATCAAGAGGAAATGATTAATAAAATGAGAGAGTTTTTCAGCACTCGAATCAGAACAAATCAAAATGCCAGTAACTCTGGTCTGGAACCCATTATACTCAGATGAACTGTCAGATTATTAGAATCAGTCAAACACGCATCTCAACATAACTATAATAAAACGCGTAGTATAATAACACTATATCATTAAACTACTACTCACCAAAGTTCACCATAACTAAACAAACACCATCTCTGCTAAAATACGCAGCAGTCAAAATTCACAATAAATAAATAAAAGTTACCCCGAAAAAAAGTGGAAAAAATAATAATTTTAAACTAACTAAAAGAAGAGGAGAGAGAAACTGTTCTTCATCCCATCTTTGATCATAATCTCCTTCACAAGTTCCAAGCAAGTAAAGCACCAGTGACAATTAGAGTTTTGAAGAATGAAACATTAACAATAACACCATGACTCTTTCCATCCGTGCTAGAATCAGCAGAACCATCAGGAGAATCTGCTGGTGATCCATTAGGTGATGAACCAGAAGCTGGTGCTGGTGGTGAAGCGAACGGTGATGTTGATGGTGATGGACCAGGTGTATCAGCACTTTCCGGTGCCGGAGATGGTGAAGGTGAATCCGAACCTAAAGGTGTTGGCGCTGAAGAAGGTGAATCTGATACTGATGGTTCAGGTGCTAATGATGGTGATGGTGATGGTGATGTACCAAATAATTCAACCGGTAATAAAATATCATCAACAGTGAAAATACACAAAGGTGTTTCATCAATCACAGTACCAGCAACTCTAGATGAATCAACACCAGTATTCAAAGTAACAGAATCACCAGCAGTAGTAACAGACAATTCAAATTTCTTTGCACCATTAGTAGCTAATGTTGAAATTGGATGATCTTTACTTGTTTTCAATGTACCAATTGGTGTGTAACTAGGTATAGCATGATATTGAAGCATTGTAACAATTTCAGCACTTGATAATTTTGACAGATCTGGTAACCCACTAGCTTTTTTAAATGCTTCATCAGATGGTGCAAATAATGTTAATCCTTTGTCAAGTGCTGATGATTCATAAATTTTCAATACACCAGAAGAAATTAGCATTGAAGAAAATGTTTTGCAACCAGCTTTCTCTAACAAAGCTGTGATATTTACAGCTGATGTGTTTGGTGCTGTTAGAATACCAGGTGCAATAACTGGTGCAGAAATCTCTAAAACAGAGAGTGAATATGGGATTTGTTTGACAGATTTAGTATACGAAGAATCAAGTTTAGATCCAGGTGCAGCAGAACCAAAACCAACTTTACCACCTTTCATATCAGTAATATTAACAAACCCAAGATTACCAGGTGCAGTACCACTAGTTTGATAAAGAGTAGTAGATAGAGTAGTACCTTCTGAGATATCATGGAGTTTCTGAGCATCAAAGTAATCAAGAAGAACAAGTAAAGATAGTGCCTTTTTAATAACTGATAATGGATGATTATCAGCTGTTAAACTTTTCATAGCTCCATTGTTGAGTACTAATACTGTTATTGTTTGTCTACTGTTGATTTCATCTGAGACTTTGGTTTTTGTTAGGTAATCATTGTAAACACTGTAATCTGGAAATTTTGAGAGAATGTCTGTAATGTTATGTGATGCAGCAGTTGGTAATGGGGTTGAGAATAGTGTAAGAATCAAGATGATTAGTATCATGCAGCTGTTGGTGTTTGCAACAGCCATGGTTTTGGGTTTGGAACGGAAAAATGAGTTTTTTTTGTGGGAGTGAGGAGAGAGCAGTAATGTTTATGTGGGTGAAACGAGGGTTTAGGTGGGTTTTGAAAAGAGAGAAGAAACTGAAAAAGAGGGATTGGTTGGGTTAAAAGAATTTAACTAGGGTTAAATGTTTGCCATGTGAAGGTGCGTGCAGAAAGGAAGAGACTAGTACGCAATTAGTATTGAGTTTGCCTCGGTCATAGCTATGGACTCTAGTTAAAGAAAGGAAAGGAAATTCTCAGTACGATTTTTCTGTTTTCTCTTTCCTCTACAAACTACTTACAGGTCCTTTTGATGAAAATTTTATTTTTTAAAATTTCGAGTACAACTTTGGTAATGGAGTCTTTTTCTTCTGGGTAGGGTTTGTTTGTACGAGTGAATTTTGCACCAGTAAGGCCAAACACTGTAGCGAGTGATATCGTTTGGTTTTGGTTTAAAGTCCAAATATAAATATTATGGGTCATTGTTTGGCTATAATGATCAAAAATTTTGGTTTGGTTAAAGAAGGGACCAGAGGATACCTATTTCTATCAAAAAAATACACTTTAAGAAAACCCAATATATATCTCAGAGGTGGGACGGAAACCTGGTACTCGTCACATTTCCGACGGATTCTAGGTTTCTGTCTCGAGATTTGTTTTTGTTTGACTTTTTTTTGTTCACACCTCATCTTGGCTATCTATCACCATTAACGACTCTATGTTCTCCACCCTCGGATCCCAACAAATATTTTTCAAAATTTTTGAGAGATTTTTCTACAAATAGCAACATCTTTCTCTTCTCAAATCACACCAAAATTTCTTCAAACTTGATTTTCAACTTAAATCCCCTCTAATTTATCATTTTCTCATAAGTTTTTTTCTCTTCCATCTCTTTTGTTTACCAAAATGCCGTCTAGTAAATTTCTGAGAAAGAAATACTTTTCTGTAGAAGACAAGTATCTTGTTACTGTTTATTGTAATCTAAAAAAAGAAGGAACTCAATTTTATAGCTCGGATTTGTTTAGGGAAAAAGTATATGAAAATTTTGTAGTAGTTTCTAGTGGTAATATTTAAAGGCGTACTAGTTCTGGACTTCATTGTAGATTTAACACTATCAAGGGTGAAGTGAATAGATTTTATGAATGTTTTGCTAATGTTACCACAAATCATCAGGACATGGATGAAATTAACCGGGTAAGTTGACTATCCTGGCAACAATTGTTTTAATTAGTTTTTGTTTGTATCTTTTTTTTCCTACTAACTTATGCATCATTTACATTAATGTAGAGTGTAATGGAAAAAACGCAATATTACAGTGAGACCACCAAAACTTTTAGCCACGATTTAGAATATCAGATGCTGAAAAACATCGTTACAGAGCATCAAAATGAAAACGCGAATATGGAAGAAGAAACCGATAGTTATAATTTGTCTTCCCAACACCTTAATACCCAAAATATTTTCTCAAGTCAATCCGCTAATTTTTATTCAATTCAATCCCCTAATCTTTATTCCCCTTCTCTCCAAAATCCAGCATCAAGCCAAGTTCATCAGACACAATTTACAAATCAATTTCCAACTTCGTCTGGCTTACGACATCTCTGTTGCAGATGTAAGTCCAATTAATTCTGAGCATTTTATCGATAAAAGCCAGTCAAAGGCTCAAGTTAAAAAGGTGGTATCCAAGAAAAGGCTTGTTCAGACAAGCACTCCTACTACACCATCATCACAAGAATCACTTATCAGCGACGCGGGTTCTAAACTTATTGATTTTTTTAAAGAAACACGAATAGTGAACGAACCTCGTCAACAAGAACAAATTTTTTTTTTTTTTTGAAAATATGGTATCAACGCAACAATAACAAATGCTTCTCAACAAAGGATTGGATGAAATAATTATAATGGAAAAAGATCTCTCAACGTTGGCCCCAAATGCAAGATTATATTATGAACTAAAACAATAAGAAATTTTACAAAGGTTGCAGGCACGTGGAGTTCCTCCACCAACACCATAAAATCAGGGATATTACCCAACCTTCGGTCATCAAAATTGACAATCGATGGTCTAGATTTTTTGGGTATATCTTCTGTAAACCCTCATGAGACTCAACTCCTCCACTAGGGTCACCTAGGGGTTTAAAAGGATTGTTGCACATACTATGTGTAACCTTGATTCCCACAAAAGTGATTTAGTTTTAGTTTTTAAATTGTCATGGACTTGTCATATAGTTGTTGTTTGTAGTCATTAAATCATATCCAACACAACGACTGTATTTTTTTTTCCATCTATTATGAAAGTTACAATAATTTTAATTCAATTTCATCTTATCCATACTGAATTCAATTTCAATTTGTGTACATCTCACTGAAGCCTCCAACACAACGGCTCTCCAACGACTATTTTCTAACGGCTACTTTTACATCGATTTCTTATAAAGTGAACAAGGTATTCAGCAAACATTCACACCAAAATCTGAAAAACATATTTTTTTATCTCCTCTAAACTTATCTTTACATCAATTTTTTATCTCTGAGAATTTCTCCATAAGTATGGCTTTGTATTTTATAGAAGAAGATGTAGCTATCTCTAGTGCTTGGGTACCTGTTGCACGTCAACCCGATATTATGCGGCACTTAGTTACGGCTGATGACTTTTGGGACCAGGTGTACAACAACTATATTGAAGCCTTTGCGAATGTCCATCAAAAAACTAAACAGGTTATACAAAAAAAGGTTAGTGTCATTAAAACGGCAGTAAGAATATACGCAGATATCCAACGAACATTTTATAGAACGAGAGATCCTCAAATGACATTTGAAATCATTGTAAGTTATATTAATTTGCTTTAACAGTGCCTTATAATATTGCAAATCCATTTTTAAACTAGTTCATAAATTATACTTTGTGCAAGAGGAACTTGGAATAAGGCATTACTTCCGAAAAATGGGAAAATCATTCAGGTTTTATGAATGCTACCTAGTCATCAAGGAGGGCTGGCCGGAGATTAATCCGGAACTTACACTTCACGAAGACTAAGGCAGCCGGCGGACTAGATTTTGTGGATACAGCTTCTGTAAACCCTTACGAGACTCAACTCGTCCACTAGGGTCACCTAGGGGTTTAAAGGCTTGTTGCACATGCTAAGTGTAACCGTGATTCTTACGAAAGTGAGTTACGCTTAAAATTAAGATTTTATTAATTTGCTTATACTTAAACAGTATTACAAGCATTGTACCACCAGTTAACCAACTTTTAAATAGTACATAAAAACTTCAGAACCTTGAATTCAAAGCTTCATTCATCAGGATTGTAGTATGCAAGATTGTTCTTCAAGAGTTCATAACATTCATCAAACGCAAATGCTTTGCCCGTCTCCTCAACATATTCGAATTCAGCTGACAATTTTTAAAAATTTGATATATAAAAAAGTTAGGTATATCTACTGTAAACGAGAGACGAAGTGCTTGACTGTAAAGTTCAGATACTCACTCGTTCTTCATATGCAATCCAAGGATTTTGTATGTTAACTTCAACCTGAATCGCGATAAATATTTTCACCTCCATGTTGATAATTCTGAATCGATTTTGAAGATTTATCTTTGTTCTACCCTTTGAATTTCCCGTTAGTTCAACAAAGTTATCGAATACAGTTACCCAAAAATGGTTATGTGGTTGATATGTTAAAGCGTGATCTTATGTGACAGATATCCAGGCTTGAACAAGAGCAACATCTTCTTCCTTGATGAATCGCTGCATATTTTTTCCGTTTAAGTTAAAACAATGTTTGGACAACTTCATTGGGAGAATGAGATTCTTCTTTATATAAAAAAAAAATATTCGTTAAACAGTAAAATCCAAAAACTATTCGTTAAACATTTGAATTCAAAAACTAAACGTTGCACGGTTGATTTCAAAAACTAACCGTTGTACAGTTGATTTCAAAAACTATTTGTAAACTATTATAACTGTTAGGTCGTTTGCAGTCTTTAGGTTACATGATCCAAAAATATAATTAGGATAATAAGGAACATTTTAATCTACCATCGATAATGACCTGGGTCATATGATCCCAAAAAAGGATCCTCATGCACGACATTAGAAGAAGATGGTTGTCATGTTTGTTGTACATAGTCATGTTCTTGATAGGTTGTCCTGCTTTGAGGTCCATATTGAGGATCATCTTGAAGATGGTACATGGGGTCGTCTTGATTGTTTGGTACAAAGGAACGAGACGATCCCCCTGAATCACGATCAACACTACTTTGGCTATGAGTTCAATCTGGCCCACCCTGGTAAGGTCCTTCATACGGTATGACCATAGGTGCATATGGGACGCCTTCAATGGAATGAAGTTGATTTTGCAAGTCCGTTGTGTAGTGGAGCGAAAAGCGGTTCGTAGCGGCAATTTGATGGGCCAGTTCCTCACTATGTCGACACCACATTTCCTACAAACACCAAAAAATATCTTAATTTCACCTTTTGGCAACAAACATCGATATAGATATATCATTTAAGTGTTAATACTCACAGGAGTACCCCAGTTGACATTATAACTGGGTTTGTTGACTGCACTCATGTACTCATCTCTTAATGGTCGGTCCTACACCATTTTGTTTTAGTTAGCCACTCTGAAGTAGGGTTGTTCTAGCTTTGGGAATAAATGATGTTCCTTCGACACCAATTGTGGTGTGTATATCGCTTGCCTTCACTCTGGTGGCTCACGGGGATAAGCATTAGGATCTTGTGAAGAATACAGATCTCTGTTTCCTTGATGTTCAATATTCGTAGAGTATCTTCCGACCAAGCATTGACTCCAAAACTTGGAGTAATGGGTAATATCGACCTCATCGAACTTTAAGGGATCAAGACTATTGTTGGTGTACAAGTAGGCGGTCGTAATATTTGTTGTACTGTCAGGTGGATTTACCGATACTACCCATGTTCCACGTACTTGTCTGAGACACCGTTCTCCCAAGTACATAGCGGATTGCCAAAAGGATCATAGAAAACTTTACGACCTTCGGAAATTAGTTTTACATGTCTCACCTCTTCCCTACCACTCCATTGACTTCCCGACCACGACTCCCAAGTTATCGATGAGATAGCGAAGTTGTCAATTTGGAGACGAACCATTGAAAGTGAGTGCGTACATGTATCTCTCTGTCTACCTTTTCCTACTAATTTTTGTCTGCTATCATAAAGACGACCAGCCGGCCATACATCAAAATCTTCTTCCGAAAAATTATGTATCTTTGGATAAAGAGTTCTGAAATATGCCCAAAACCAAGCCTGCATAACCAAAAATATTTTAAAAAAATTATTGACCACTAACTAACGTTATACAACTCAAGATCAAAAAAAAAATTGTATGGATATGTTTACCAGTAATAGATACCAAAAGAACTCCAGGCCACCAATCACGTGCCTTACTTCGCTACTCAAACTCCATAACATATGACCATAAATTGTTAAACCCCAACCGTAATTGTTGACTTTATTCAAATCAGCAAATACCCTTAGTTAAGAAATATATACCATATCGTATTGTTTCGGGAACAATACATTACCTATAACCCACATCAT
The DNA here is from genome assembly GCA_023531435.1 of Papaver californicum. Classification (NCBI taxonomy): domain Eukaryota; kingdom Viridiplantae; phylum Streptophyta; class Magnoliopsida; order Ranunculales; family Papaveraceae; genus Papaver; species Papaver californicum. The sequence goes on from JAJJMC010012129.1 coordinate 1,898,313, forward strand.
GAACCACCTTGCCATTTGTTCTTGACACACAATGTCATTATGTTCCCTTTTTCTAGATTCAATTAACGTTTATATCACACTTTCTAGTTACATCTCTAACAAATGAGATTAAATTAGCTCATAATGGATTTCTTAAAATCCATGGAAAATAATAATAAGAAGAAAATAAAATCAAACCCTAGGTTTTAGAAAAATCTCCAACTCCAAAGCTCATTCCTTTCTCTTCTTGTGTGTAAAACTTGTGATAAGAGATATCTCAAGAGAAGTGAAATCCTCTCTTAAATAGGGTTCCAAGAGTAGAAGTGTCCGTGCGTCGAATCCCGGTCATAGTAGGTTGCCAAACTCGCTCCAAAATAGCCAAAATCGTGACAAATAATTACACAGTCAAATGGGCTCGTATAAGAGGATGAAATCCAGCCCAAAAATCAGCTTTGAACTTGAATTGGCCTGTCAGTTTTAGGAAACTGACTGGAAAAAACTACAATTTATCCTCGTTGATTTCTTATTTTTTTATGGCCAGATAACAGAACGGGTACCATTATTATAGTTTGAATTCCTGGACAACCCCGAGTAATGTATCCTGGTGTCTTTAGCAATTTTCAGTTAAACCTCGTTTGGTTGTCAGTTCCTTGAAACCGACAAGCTTAAATCCTCTCTTCGCCCATAACTTTCTCATACGAAGTCGGAATGACTTCATTCTCTCGCCGTTGGCTTTATTTTCTCATCCTCTTCGACATGATGGTTAGAAATACTGTATTAGACCGAGATCCACTGGGTCTTTGGCGATTCTTCCTTTAAAGCACTCCATTTTCACTTCTTTTAAGAGATGTAACCTAATGCAAGACATAAAATGCAAAAGTAATAATAATACAAGGTAGTTCATATGAAATGTAGAAAATAAGTGTAAGAAAATGATACTCGAAACATGTAAATTATGCACTTACCAAATTCCCCCACACTTGCCTTTTGCTAGTCCTCGAGCAAATTACAAATCTAAACTAACCTAAACTACACAACAACCCTCTTTCGTTGAGGATATGGTTATTCTGAACAGGTGGAACAAGCCTTCAAGCCCCTAGGTGTCCCTAGTGGATGAGTTATAGTCTCGTGAGGGTTTACAAGAGGTATACCCACAAAACTTAAATTCCAACTTTCAAACATTCCAGAGCACATGCATCCAAAGAGCTACGAAGACATAAAGTTTCTGCACACTAACAATAAGAAGTTAGAAGTATAAAGAACATTATTCTCATGCTTAACTCTTGAGTTAGGAGAAAAACACCGTACAAAAGAATCCATCCTCGAGAGTGATCGAATAAGCATTCCGCCTCGACTTCTACCTCACTAATAGGGTTTTATGAAATTGCATTCAAAAGACGCACTTTATGGTTCTCATGTGTGCAAGCAAGAATGAAGATAGAAAACCTGCAGACGTTGAATGGTGGAAAGGAAAATTAACCTTCCGAATCATATTTTGCTATTCTTTAGAAACATGAGACGAATATAACCTTTTTTTGTTTTTCTGATGATCTCTAAGAAAGGAAATCAACCACTATGTGAGGATGGGAATGCTTACTTACCTTGTCGCCCGATCTACAATTATCACCACTATCATACCATCCAATAGAAACGTCTTCGGTCTTCAACTGTTGATGATGAATTCTTGAACTTCGTAGAGCCTTGACAATTGTAACTTTTTTCCTTAATTCTTTGTTGCTTGAAACTTCTTTATAAATTTCTTCTTCCCTACGACTTTATTAAATACAAAAACAAACAAACACTAAACAAATTCTTCATTTTTTTTATCATATATATACATATATATATATTTATATATTTATGTTTCTTTTTCAATTTTTTTACCAATTAAAAGAAAAATAAAATACAAACTGCAAAATAAAATAAATAATGAAACTACTATGGCGTGGGATAAGGACTTTACCACTTGATTCTTCACAACTTGTATTGTTTCAATATCATAAACTTCACTAACTCTCATCTTTTGATTTCCTTCGCTCTTGTACATAAGTCTTCAACATGTATATATAATTCTGCTCTTTGTCTTGTTGCTTCACTTGAATATGAAATTTGCTCTTTTGTGTATCGTTACTTGTAAACCTTGAACGTCTTCAATTTTCTTTCGAATTTGTGATGCCCCGCTTGTTGATGATAATAGTGTTTCTATGGACATGTTGTTGTCGAGAGAGAGAACGATGCTAACTGCAAATAAGATTACAAGAGATGTTGTAAGTTAGAAATTCTGATGGCACCTTCGTGATTGAAGAAATAGCATTCGAGAGATCAAAATGTAATGCTGAAATTGGTACAAACTTGGGTAGCTCATCATTCTACCGGAATTTGTGTATGATGACACACTCTAAAGCACAATTTTTAGACAGCTATAAAGAATTGGAGGTCTGGTGCCTCGCTTGATGTAATGGGTAGTCTCTACTAATGATTGATCATCTCCCTAATACTGTATTCTCTACCGGCTATTTAAGTCCCTTTCTGTTAGCTCTAGTCTCTCAACAACTAATAAACCCGAATGCCATTCTCTATTACTTCTAAGTTCAGTTATTTTGGTGAGAACTCAGTGTGTAGACTTAGCTAGAAGTATACTAAGTGACTCTAAAATCTCTAAATGTTGGAGGTTTTCGTGCAAATATGTACAAAAAGTTTAAAAAATCCCTACAAAAGCGAATACTAAAAATCTAAATGCTTAACCACTCCCCCACACTTAAACTTTACATTGTCCTGAACGTAAATTGACTAGTCCAATATAATATTCAAGGTTGGAAATCCTATAATGAAATGAAAAAGATAAGAAAAATAAAACTAAAACTAAAAAAATAAAAAGATAGAAATGTTGTGAAAGATAAAGAAATAGAAGAGTAGAGAGAAAGAAGAGGAGGATTCTTATTTCTGGTGTGACATAACAAAATAAATGCTCTCTATTTGTAGGAGAAGAAGATGAGCATTTATAATGGAATTAAGGGCATGCACCCGTTACTACACATTACTACCCATTATTACTAGTGGTGGTGGTTACAAAGTAGTGGAGGAAAAGAAGAGGTAAAGAGGAGATGAAAAGATGATGGTGTAAATCCACCAAATATTTATTTCATAACAAGAAATACAAAACCAATGGGTTGCCTCCCATTCAGCACTTGGTTTAACGTCGTCATCCTGACGGTAGACTTCTTGCTTGCTACTCCTCCAGAGGAAGTGCGTCTACTAAGTTGATCTCAACCATCTCAGGTTCAAACGGTTCATAATAGAGCTTTAATCGATGTTCATTCACTTTTATCTCCTTTTATGTTAACAAGCTACGAATCTCCACTGCACCATGAGAGAAAATGTTAAACACAACAATGGTCCTATCCAACGAGATTTCAATTTGCCAGGAAATAAATGAAGGCGAGAATTAAACAAGAGAACTTTCCGTCCAACAATGAACTTTTTTCTAGAAATCCTACTATCATGAAAAGCCTTTGTTTTCTCCTTGTAAATTCATGAACTTTCATATGCATCATTACGAATATCTTCTAGTTCACTTAATTGAAGCTTCCTTTGTTTACCAGCCCCATCCATTTCATGTTGAATTGTTGAATAGCCTAAAATGCAGTATGCTCAATTTTAACAGGAAGATGACAAGGTTTACCGTACACAAGCCTATACGGAGACATCCCAATAGGAGTCTTGTATGCAGTTCTGTATGCCCATAGTGTATCGTTGAGACGTAAACTCCAATCCTTTCTTGAAGGATTGACTGTTTTCTCCATGAAGGATTTTACTTCTCGATTCGAGACTTCTACTTGCCCATTTTTCTGTGGATGATATGCTGTAGCAATCTTTTGAGATACGTTATACTATTTCAACAAGCTCTGTAAGAACTTGTTTGGAAAGTGTGATCCTCCATTGCTGATTATGGCTCTTGGAGTTCCAAACCTTGTAAAAATATGATCTTTAACAAAATTTGTAACCACTTTAGAATCATTAGTAGGGGTGGCTTTAACTTCCACCTAATTTGAGACATAATCAACCGCAAGTAAGATACAAAATTTGCCAAAAAAATTAACAAAATGACCCATAAAATCAATGCCCCAAATATCAAAAATTTCAACGAAGAGGAAAAAGTTTTGTGGCATTTGATTTCGAGCACCTCGATTGCCCGTTCTTTGGAACCTATCACAAGTTGTACAAAATACATACACATCTTTAAATATAGTGAGCCAATATAACCCACTTTCAAGTACTTTCAAAGCAGTTCTCTTTGCTCCAAAGTGTCCTCCACAAGCCTATGAATGACAGAAAGACAAGTTAAAATTGTGTTCAGAATTGGTACGCACCTTCGTATAAGTTGGTCTGAACAATGCTTACATAGGTATGGATCATCCTATATATATTGATTCCCCCTATCTTTTTAAGTTTGTCCCTCTCAGCACGGGATAATTTTTTTGGGATTTGTTTAGACACTAAATAATTTACTCCGCATACCATGGTTCTGAAGTTGCAACTGAGAATAGATACTCTTCTGGGAAGCTTTCACGTAATAGGAAGCTTCTTCATCTACAGTAAGATGACTCAAGTGATCTGCAACAGTGTTCTCAACGCCTTTCTTGTCTTTAATTTCGAGATCAAACTCCTATAGGAATAGTATCCATCGAATGAGCCTCGATTTCGCTTCTTTATTTGCAAGAAAGTACCTAAGTGCTGCATGATCAGAAAACATAACAACTTTTGTACCAAGCAAATAAGAACAAAAATTTTCCAATACAAATACGATTGCTAAAAACTCATTTTCTGTGGTCATGTAATTCTGTTGAGCACCATTCAACATTTTGAAAGCATAATAAATGGGATGGGTAGCTTCCCAGTATGCTGGCCTAATACTGCATCGACCGCATAGTCACTGGTATGACACATTAGCTCAAAAGTGTTGCTCCAATCTAGTGGTCTAATGATAGGGGTTGTTATCAAAAGTTCTTTTAAACAATTGAATGCCGCCAAACAGTTTTCATCAAAGTTAAAAACCACGTTGTTGTTTTTTGCAATAATTGGCATAATGGTGATGCAACTTTGGAAAAATCCTTGATAAACCTTCGATAAAATCCTGCATGACCAACAAAAAAACGAATCTCCCTCACCGTAGTGGGAGGGGTAAGAGCACGAATAAGATCTATCTTAGATTTATCAACTTCCAAGCCTTTAGAAGATATTATATGGCCTAAAACAATGCCATAAGTTACCATAAAATAGCACTTCTCCTAATTTAGTACAAGATTAGTCTCAACACATCGTTTAAGAATTAGTGTAAGTTTATCCAAGCACAAGTCAAATGAATCACCGTACACACTGAAATCATCCATAAAAACTTCGATAATGTTTTCAACATAACCTGAAAAGATACTTACCATATGCCTTTGAAAGGTAGCGGGTGCAATACACAAACCAAAAAGCATCCTTTTGTATGCAACTGTTCCTAAAGGACAAGTAAAAATAGTCTTATCTTTGTCCTCAGGTGTTATAGAAATCTGACTGTAACCTGAATAACCATCAAGAAAACAATAATAAAAGTGTCCAGACAATCTTTCCAATATTTGTTCCATGAAAGGTAAAGGAAAGTGATATTTTCTAGTGGTTGCATTAAGTTTCCTGTAGTCTATACAAACCCTCCATCTGGTTTGCACATGAGTTGGGACAAGTTCATTTTCATCATTCTGCACCAGTGTAATACCCGATTTCTTTATTACAACTTGTATCGGGCTCACCCACTTGCTATCAGAAATGGGGTAGATAACTACCACGTCTAAAAGCTTGAGTATTTGTTTCTTCACTACTTCCATCATCGGAGGATTCAACCGACGTTGAGCTTCCCTTGTAGGTTTTGTTCCTTCCTCAAGTAGTATTTTATGCATGCATGTAGAAGGGCTTATTCCTTTTATATCAACAATTGTCCATCATATAGTTGTTTTATACTCCTTCAACACCCGAAGAAGTCTTTGTTCCTGCAAATTCAGTTAGTTCATTCGAAACTATTACCGATAACTCCTCATTATCACCCAAATGTATGTATTTTAGGTGATCAGGAAGAGGCTTAAGTTCTAGTTTAGGAGCCTGCAAGATAGATGGAAAAAGTTTTTCATTAGTGTACGGTAAAGAGATAAACAAAATATCATGAGTTGGTGGGCATTGTTTCAACAAATTGAGTTCACCAATAGCTTCCTTAAGATCTCTAAAACCCACACTTCTCATGATAATAGTCTCCAATTGATCATCACTCCCCAAATCAAACATATGTTGAGCTAAAGAGTCAATAACATCAATAGAAAAACATGAATGAACATCACTAGGATATCGCATCGCCTCGTAAATGTTGAAGCGTATATTTTTCCATCAAATTCCATTGTCAACGTTCCATTAAAAACGCCAATTTTGGTTCTCGCCGTTCGCATGAATGGACATCCTAGTAGCAAAGGTAGAGACGATCTGTCATCTCCAGTACACATAAATCTGCTGGATAGCTGATTGACCTGCACAAGCACATCTTCAATAACACCTCTAGGGTATACGTTAGAACGGTCAGCCAAATGTCAAACAATTCCAGTTTCTTTCATAGGACCTATATTAAGAGATTCATATATAGATGCAGGCATAACATTTATTGATGCTCCTAAATGAAGCATAGCATTATTAAACTTTTTGTTACCAATAACAATATGAATGTCAAAACTACCGGGATCTTTACATTTGAGTGGGAGTTTCTTTTGCAAGATAGCCAAAGCATTCTCCCCCACCCCCGTTACCTTATTACCGGTCAATATTTGTTTAACGGTGCATAAGTCCTTCAGAATTCTCGCATATTTAAGGACTTGTTTAATTGCATCTATAAGTAGAATATTCACATAAATCTTCTTAAAAATATCTAAGATCTCCTTATCTTGTTCCGCCTTTTTAAAGTTAACAAACCTGCGAGGAAAAGGTAAAGGAGGAACATAAGTTGAAACATGAGGTTTAGAGTTTTCGTTAGGTACCTCATCGGTTTAGGAAGAGTCAGTAATCTCTTTCTCCAGAACCGGCCCCTTAGGGTCTTTGTTTTTCTCAGCATCTTCTGGTTGCACAGTTCGTGTACCACTTCTCAATGTCACAATGTTGACAGAATCTCTCGGATTAAGAGGTTGAGAAGGTAGTTTCCCACTATTCAGTGCCTTCAGTTGATTAATCTCAGCTGCCATAGTGCCCATTTGTGTTTGTAGTTCTTTGATTGTGTTATCAGTTGTCTGCTGATTTTTCTGCATCATTGAAGTCATATTTTTCATCATGGAAAGCATCTCTGATGATTCTGAGTTTTAAGCTGGTTGTGGTTGTTGTACTTGTTGTGAAAGCCACTAGGAAAATTGAGAACTGGTCATAGAACTGCAACTTGTTTGTTTGCATAGCTGAAGTTGGGATGATCTCTTCACCCTGGATTGTATGTGTTAGAGTAAGGATCGTACCTTTTCCTTTGTTGATTTGGAAAAATATATTTGAGTTGATTGTTTCCATCTTCATAACCTTGGGTAGATGATGGCACCACCACGGCTGCAATTTGTTGCATCATTGCTGCCATGTTGCCCATTTGCTGACGAAGTTCAAAAACTTCGCTCACTTCATTGACTCTCTTGACGAGTGGTTCTGACCCACGACTTGAGAATTTACTGCCATGTTCTCAATTAACTCTCTAGCTTGAGCTACTGTTTTTTTCACTAGTGCACCACCCATGCAGCGTCGAGAAGATTCATATCACTTGCTTGAAGACCCTCGTAGAAGTACTAGATGATCAATCAATCACTGAATTGATGATGCGGACAGCTAGACACCAATCTCTTGTAACGTTCCCAACATTCATACAATGTCTCTCCAGCCATCTGGTTAATGCCACAAATCTCTTTTCGAATCTGAGTTGGCTTTGATGCAAAGTATCTGTCTAAGAAGAGTTTCTTCAAACCATTTCAAGTTGTGACACTACTAGAAGCAGCAGTGTCCACCAAGGAAAATAGAAAAGCTCGTAACATAACTCTATCTGCATTTATATCCTTTGGTAGCATGGCCATGACTATGTTGTAAAAATCCATCATATGTTTGTTTGGATCTTCATTAGTCATTCCATGAAACTTTGGTAGCTCACAGATCAACCCTGGCTTGATCTCAAATGTAGATGTTGTTTGAATACACCATTGTTGTGTATGCAGCTTGTGAGAAGCTAAGTCCTTGAGTGTACGGTTTGTGTCACCCGTTGCTTCCTCTTGTTTGTCTTATGGTTTATCTTTCAGAACAGTTCTTCTCCGAGTCTCGATTCCAATCTTTGGAAACCGGACATGCTTCGGTTTCAGTTTCTATTAAGAAGCCAGAAGATAAGTACCTGCAAAACAATTCTCAAGACTAAATTAAAAACTAAAAATAAGAAATCAAAAACAAAATAACAATCCGCTATGCCTCCCCGGTAGCGGCACCAAAATTTGGTAGGTTATTAGCCAAGCAAAATTATTTTAAGTCTTTTCACTTCACAATTATAAATTAGAGTATAACAATAAGACAAGTTCAATCCACGGGGAGATATGTGTTGTCAAATTATTTCGATTACTTAAGTAACTGGGGGGATTTAAGATGATGTCAAATAAATTTAAACTAAATTAATAGCAGGAAACAATTTAAGATTGTAAACAATGTATGAGAATACTGGTTAGAGAGTTCATCTTTCGTCATCAAACATGTTATCAACTAAATTAAAATCAATATTCAATCTCTCTTAATATCAAGAGCCCTAAAGCATCCCATCGGGGGCTTACTCCGGTGAAATTCTTATTATCATCAAATCCTCAAGAGCTACACTTTTAATTCTTCTCACTAGATAACCTGGCGCAAGAGCCACTCAAGTTTAACCTATTGAAAGCATCTATCTATATGAATTTTAGGCTAATCTAAGCAATTTGGGGCAAGAGCCACTCAAATTTAACTTAGGTTACGCCTCTACACAAAACTTCATGGCAACATCCCGTCGTTAGAAATTATGCTATGTCACTTGTGATTAGAGTTTTTTCGACAATTCTGGATCTCAAACTCTAGTCTGTCCCTAAATATGAACACTTGCTCATTTAATTAGCGATTTAAACAAACAAATAATAATATCATAATAATAATAATATTAATGGTAGAACATAAACGACAATTAAGAGATTATGAATACTAAGAATGAATACTTTGATTAATAAACATGTTCTAGACTTTGGAATACATCTCTAACCAATGAGATTAAATTAGCTCATAATGGATTTCTTAAAATCCATGGAAAATAATAATAATAAAAAAAATCAAACCCTAGGTTGTAGAAAAATCTCCAACTCCAAAGCTCCTTCCTTTCTCTTCTTGCGCGTAAAACTTGTGATAAAAGATATCTCAAGAGAAGTGAAATCCTCTCTTAGATAGGATTCCAAAAGTAGAAGTGCCCATGCGTCGAATCCCAGTCATGGTAGGTTGCCAAAACTCGCTCAAAAATAGCCAAAATCGTGACAAATAATTAGGCAGCCAAATGGGCTCGTGTAACAGGATGAAATCCAGCCCGAAAATCAGTTTTAAACTTGAATAGGCCTGTCAGTTTTATGAAGGGTTAATTGATGTTTGGTACTCAAGTTTTGACCAGCTTTAGTCTAACATTTGTCCAATGTTAGGGTTTGGTACCTAGACTGGATGTTGACCCGAGTTGACTCAGTTAAGCGTAATTTTAATTAATTTTACCATATAAATATTTATACATTTACTATTGTACCCTTCACTTGGATTAAATTACCCTTATTGTCACACAAACTTTTCACATGCTTCATATTTTCCATTTTCCATCTTCCTTTTGTTCATTAACATCACCAAATCCACCACCAGTGTAACCCGACCACCATTACCCTCTCTTCCTGCAATAAATCACTGTCAACTCTACCCAAGTTGGAACCAGCGACACCATCTCAACTAATCACCACCAACTTGAGTCCATTCTATCCCTGATGCTTGTTTGATTCACAACCATTAATCAAAACCATCTTAGATAAACCTTATTGTAGATATTAGAGTAGAACCACCACTGCAATTACATCATCCATCATTCCCGCAGCTATTCCAACCATCGAAAGCAATCGACCCCATTTTCAAATCAAACCCATTCTTCTATTTCCTGTAATTTCTCGTGAAATCCTCTTGTTACCTTTAATCTTGAACGCATCACATCATCAACCCAATTTCAGATCTAGACCATAGCCCCATCGTTTAACGACAAACAACAACTTCTCCTTGTTTTGTTCATGGCAAACAGTTCAATCTGAATTCCAACTTCAATTATCCTTCTGCAACAAGCTCATTAGATCCACCTGAATCTGGTTAAAACCCATATCTAATTAAAACCCCAGACTCCATTTCCTTCCTTCACAATTCGAACCACAACCACCACCAACATTATCTATTTTCTTCATTTTTAATTCAAACTCTAACAAAATCTCACTTGATTCAATAGCATCACCAGTTTTTCATCTAACAACAGAACCATCAAAATCATCACCAAAAACCAATTTATTTAATTTTCTCAAGAACATCAATTCCAAATCAAATTCACATTCTTGTTCTTCTCGACTCGCAATTTTTGCTGCAATTTGTTCTTTGCTCTAGTTCTTCTCTGTCAGAATCACAAACAATTCCAGCATCAAAGCCATCACCTTCTATGTAAATCCCACTCCTTCTCTGTAAATCTCAACCAAATCTCACCCCTTCTCTGTAAATCTCAACCAACACTACCATCTCGAAAACCCCTCTACAAATACCAGATGCATCTTCAGTGAAACCCTATCTTCAAACAACTTTAATTCTTTGGCAAGAACCATCTCAGATTAAATCCATCTCGATTTGTTCTCTTTTTCATTCAAGCCACCAGAGACTCAAATTCCATTTCCTATTTCTCTGATGTTCTTTCTCGATCCATCACAAACCTTCTTCTCTAACATATCACCATCTCTCAACCCTTTCCATTTCTCTCTTTAAGCTCCGTGAAAAGAATTGGGAAGAACAAACCTAATTTCATTTATATTATAAGAAAGGGATAGCTAAAGGTACCCAAGGTTAATTGAACCCCACTTCAGGGGTACAATTGTAACTAGATATTATTTATTTTATAAAATTAATTAAATTCAGGTCAATAACAATCGATAGTAGTCAACCATTAGTCCAGGTACCAAGCCCTAACGTTGGACAAATGTTAGGCCAAACACTAAACCTGTTCAAAACCTGAGTACCAAAAATCAATTAACCCTTTTAGGAAACTGACTAGAAAAAACCACAATTTCTCCTCGTTGATTTCCTATTCTTTCTATGGCCAGATAACAGAACGGGTGCCATTATCGTAATTCAAATTCCTGGAAAGGCCCGAGTAATGTATCCTGATGCCTTAAGAAATTTTCAGTTAACTCGTTAGTTGTCAGTTTCGTGAAACCAACAAGCTTAACTCATCTTTTTGCCCATAACTTTCTCATACGAAGTCGGAATGACTTCATTCTTTCGCTGCTGGCTTCGTTTTCTCGTCATCTTTGACATGGTGGGTAAAATCCTGGATTTGAACGAGCTCCACTTGGTCTTTGGAAATTCTTTCTTTAAAGCACTCCATTTTCACTTCTTTTAAGAGATGTAACCTAATGCAAGACATAAAATGCAAAAGTAATAATAATACAGGGTAATTCACATGAAATCTAGCAAATAATTATAAGAAAATAATATTCAAAACATTTAAATTATGCACTTATCACCTATTCCTAATGTACCAAATGAATAAGATGAAGATAGTGATTCAACAATTACTTCTACTGATTCTATGCCCTAATTTTACCAATTTCACAAGATCTTCTTCTTCACCTCCTTAATCAAAGCAAACAGATCCAAATATAATAACTATTAGGGTTTTACCATCAATTAAGATTTAAAAACGAATACATAGATGAAATTCACTGGATATGATACCAGATTTCGAAGATTATCAAAGTGATTCTTTTGATTTTTGATGGATTTTTTGTTGGAGGGGATTCTACAGAGATTAGGGTTTGAGACAACTCAGAAAACAAGATAGAGTAAAAAAATTAATAATACTTGGTTTTTTTTTGTTGTTGTATTCAAACATGTAAATAATAAGATTAACAGATGTTAACTCTTCTAACGGATTGACCACTTGACCTAGTTGAATAACGGGTCAACGACCCAAATACTAAAACGGAAAAACTTACGACCCAAATACTAATTTGATCAAAATCAAATGGAAAACTCAACAGGGAGGTTGTCATACGAGAATTCTATAGACTTTCATAGATTTTTTATTAGAGCGACACCTGGAGATTCTCTGGAAATCTAAATATTTTTAATGATTTTATGAGAGTATTACAGAGAGTCCTTTTGACTTATATGTAAAAATTTAGTAGTTTTTTAGAGAGTTTTTGTGATTTGTAGAGACAAAAAATATATATAATATCTGATCAAAAACTCAAATATCGACCAAATACTTTATTATGCGAGTTACAATGTTAATAGAAGTACTATAAATAAATCGTATAATACGTGTCGATTGTCAAAAAAAATTATCATATGTATCACACCATCTGTGTTTTTTATTCTTTTCGTTTTTTTAATTAATATTTTTTTCTCTTGGCCATGATAGAGTACTATCACGCAACACAAATGAAAGAGAATGAGTGTAAAGTGATTGTAAAAAAAATAGAGTCTGGATGCTAGACCATTGTAAAATAAATAAAAAGAAGATTTATATATGAATTTGATGCTTATGAGAAAATAAAGCAAATTTCAAAGTCTCCAAAAATCTCTCCTAAATAGGAGAGATTTTTGTCATGCCTATTTTCTTGCAAAAGTCCTCCAAAGTCTCTCAAATCTACAAATCCATGACTTATAAATATATATCCAATAACAAGGGTGTTAGAGTGACTTTTGAGAAATCTCAATCCAATAACATGGAGTTTTAGAGAATTGAAAAGACTTAAAAAAATCTTTATCCACTAACAAGAGAGATTAGGAGACTCTCTTATAATCTCTATTGACTAATAATAAATTTGAGAACTTTTTAAAAATCTTTCAAATTCCCATTTAACTACCTCTGTAACTCCAAAAACATATTTCTAAATTCCAATATAACATTGACATATTAGTTATTACCATATTACGAGAAGAACATATTGTTAAAATCCCGTTTTTTAGATGGATATATGTTGAGTCACACTACTAAGAAGTCGTATAGACGATAAACATGACTTGTTAAATATACTAGTGAAGATCACTAAGTCAGTAGCTATGTCGATTTGAAGCTATATATCCATAAATAAAAATGTTGATTCTACCTTCTCATAAAAATAAAGTACACGCAACAACGTTGGGAAATTATAGGTCCGGTATATGGTTACCATTCTAGTTGAACGAGTGGTGAAAATTATTATATTATGTGAAATTGGTAATTATGTGGATTTTGATAACCTCTTGTAGCAATCATGAAAAATTGATAATTCAAGAAAGAGGAAATTATGGAGTACGATTCCCTTTACAATTAGGTGAATTGTCTGGCATGAATGTAATAAAAGATTATTTAGGGTAAGTATCATACTTCTGAGTAGCTAACTGATGATATGAAGAACTTACTCTTCAACTGGTCATATGGAACTGCCATCTTTCAGAATATTATCATTAGTATGCTACTTTCTAATTGATTTGCTGTAATTTATTCAATTTTATTAGCTTTGGTTTCTTTTGTTTTTTATTTTCTTTGCATCAAGTTTTGGCTTTGTTATTGTTGTGGCTACTTGGTTGGTAATATTGGTGTTGTTCTTTTAGCTTTTCCATTTTTGTGTGGTATTCCAGTTTTTTTAGGCTTCTCTTAAATGTAGCTCATGTATTTATTATCTATAGCCCAAAAAATTTAAGTCAAAGTAAAAAAACCAAATCAGTCTTAATTCTTTGCTAATAAACAATTTAAATCTTATTTCTTCCCCCAAAACTAAAATAAACCCTAACTCTTTTTTTAAATCAAAATTAAACTATAATTCAAACTAATTGTAACTCTTTTCTCAATAATCTTACAAATTTACCAATTATAAACCATAATTCCTACTTCCTCCAAAATCAAACTAAACTCAATTATTGTAATTCCTCTCCTGATTTTCTTTATATTTTTCCTACAAACATTCTTTTAAAACTCCATAAACATAATCTATACAAAATTATTTACTAAGATGATGTTCTTTTTCTTAATCATGATTAAAATAAAACTGATCGAGGGTATTTACTATTCTTCAAAATCATCAATTATGCCACAAATCTAACATAAACTTAACTATGAAAATTAGATAATTAATTATTTATTTATTTTTATTTAATAAATTGATAGTATATATAATTATTGGGGAAGGATCCATTGACATGGTTAGAATGACATTTTCTTGATATTTTTGTGTCATTGTTCTTATACAACCCAAACGGAAATGAATTTGAAGCTAATTTTTGGGTTACGTGTTCTTCTTGTAAGCCTCTACAAAAATGAGTGTATTCCGAGATGTACAAGACCACCATCTACCACTTTGAAAATTAGTCTTTGAAGATTAAATGTTGAAATTAAACTTTGTGGATAATGAGGTTTCGTATTTCCGAATGCGCTCATTTTTGGTAGGAATATATAGATTTAAAACAAAAACATGTAACCAAAAAAATAGCTTCAAATTCATTTCCGTTTGGATTTATAAGAAAAATGACGCCAAAATATCAAGATAATGTCATTCTAACCATGTCAACGGATACTTTCCATAATTATTTGGGATATATATATATATATATATATATATATATATATATATATATATAAGAATTGTGTATAGTTTTATGATTTATCTAGAATAACTATAAATATTTATTTGGTTAGTTTAATTATTTATTTTATGTGGACTATAAATAATAAGTATATGGGCTAGAGAAGTATTTTTTAATATATTTTTTTTTATTTAGTAAAAAAGATAAATGGATAAAGATAGTACGTGGGTGTTTTTGTCCATTCGTTTGCATATGGAACCAGGTGCAAAGTGTTGTTTACTTGGTAGTATGTAGTCGGTATTGATTTAGTCAAGGGATCGAAAATGTCGGTAACATACTGTAACCGCAGTTAGCACGTGCACATATGGAAAGTTACGGGAGAATAAAACTTTTCCACCTGACCTGATTATTTATAAAATTTAAAAAGTGTTGTAGGACCTTGGGTCCGTGTATATATGGCCCAATTAGCTAGTTAGGTTTTTCCTATAGTTATATATAAAAGATGTTATAACTTTGTAATAGACTGATTTACTATCAATGATATCTCCGTCACTTTTCTTCTGCACCATATTTTACCTATAGTTCCACTTAAACATGTTATCAGCACGAATGCCTTCTGAGCAACAAGTAAAACCATGTTATCAGGGAGACTATTATAATCAACTTCATCTAAATCAGCTTGAACTTTCTCACTCAATACAGTATCATAGTGGGCAGTCGTTATTCAAAACATTCATTTTAATCCCTAATTGGGAACAAATATATGAGGAAGGGTCTAGTCTCCTCTCGGTTGCAACAGCAGCCTCCACACCTGTAATGATGTCAGCTCCAAGATTCAAAGAACATAAATCTTACCAAAGTTATGAAACTACTACAAAACTGATATTCCGACAGTTTTAATCTCAAATGAGCTAAGTATTACTAGCTCTAGCTCAAAATAAATTCTACTTTTTAAGTGAATGCATGAATACCTAAACACTCCAACCTTAATATTAGCATGAACATCACTTTTTCTGAAGTTTTGTGCATGTAGAAAGCTTGGTTAATATTCAGCTCACCCCCAATGTTACATTAACAGGCCAATATTGTAGCTACAAGCATATCTTAAAACATACTAGAAAGCATTATGAATAAATCCAGTTCATTCAAATGTGGATTAACATGCTAGTATAGCTTACCGGTAGCTAAAATACACATATGAATATGTGCTTGCACTTCTAAGCGCATGCAGACTTTATGGCAGGATTTTCCTTCTTGTATTTGTTGTGATTGTGTAATCTAACAATGCTCATGATGAGATTGTGTTTTTATTTTCAAATGAGACGAAGTTCACAAACGAGTTGATCAAGATTGTTCGATCAGAAGAAACTATCCCTGGAACCATCAAGACCCTTGCTATGCTTGAGTTAGCTGCACGGTTGGTTATAGTACAATATGTTGAGTCTACACATATGCATCTAGTATGTCTTACAGTAAAAGCTCTGCAGAAACTCATGGATAATGCAGTTGTTTCCATGTTCAGATATTTGGGGGGGACATTTACTTCTCAGCAATGACTGTTATGAGTGAACTTATCCACGAGGACCCGAATTTTTTATCTGCATTGCATGAATTGGGCCTTCCTGCAACCTTTCTATCTTCAATTGTAGTTGCAATACTTTTATCCACAAAAGATATGATTAGTTGACATCTGTCTTGATGCTAAAGGATTAAAAGCAGTTAATGACACCACGGCTTTACAATTCCTTGTGGACATCTTCACTTCCATGAAATGTGTTAGCTATGAACAAGGGTGTTGACCATTTTGGAAAATGCAGTGGAAGAGCTTTTTCAACAAGTGTCTTCATTGAGAGGTACTGGTGTTGACCTAATAATCTAAAAGTAATTTAATTATTAAGGTAACCACCGGCTTAAGGTAACCACCAGCTAAATTGTACAGTTACCCACTTCCAAGGACAAGTGAGGGATCTTTCTTTTTGATATTTTCTCTCTCATGAGAAACAATGTAAACTCACAATGAAAATGGGATTGAATAGTATAAATGTTATCTCCAATAAATATGGATGAAAGCGTATTTTAGAGAAACTAATGAGTCAATTTAGTGGGTTGTACCTTACTATTATTCGGATAATTGAATTTCATGTCGTTTCCAACGATGTGTTATTGAACAATGACTCATATAGGCCTTGGCACAACCGTAGAATGTTACAATGCAAAGTAACAATGTCTACCAGCCACTAACTAGTCAAAGTGTTCTAACACAATATTTGCCTTCTCAAGCAACTGATGCGTAATATTTTCCCCATTCTGCTTCGTTGACTATGTCAAAAGCATGTCGTTCATTTTACAAAGCATGTTCTTTAGTAAAAACAGAATCAAGACCATCCTATGCGAAAGACATTAAACGTACACATCCCATTTTTACAGAGGATACAAGGTGATTTTTGTGGACCTATACATCAGGAGTGCGGACTATTCAAGTATTTTATGGTTCTGGTAGATGTTTCGACCCGTTGGTCAGAGATTGCTTTAGCAAGAAATGCTGCATTTGCAAAGCTCCGAGCACAATTTATACGTTAAGTGGCTCACCACCCTGATTACCTAATCAAGTTTATGAGACTTGATAATACTGGAGAATTCACATCAAAAGGATTTGATGATTATTGTATGTCTAATGGAATAGACGACGTTTGAGCATCACGTACCGCATATTTACACTCAAATGGTCTCGCAGAAGCTATCATCAAAAGATTACAAATGATAGCTAGAGCAGTGGTTATGCGTACCCACCTGCCTATTACTGCATAGGGATATGTCGTATTGCATGCAGCTTTACTTATTCGTTTTAGAACCCACTATTGGTCAACCACTTTTGCGTACTAGATGGTAACTGGACATAAGCATGACATTTTTATTCTTACGTATTTTTGGTTGTACTTTATATGTGTCGTTACAAACCTACATCGTAATATGATGGGTTATTAAAATGATTAAGTAGTTATGTCGGATATGGATTCCCGAAAATTATCCACACTTTGAAACCTTTGGTAGGGGATCTCTTAACCGCTCAAATTGCGGGTTGTCACTTGATGAGACAGTCTTCCCGTCGTTAGGGGGAGATAGAAAAAGGAATTTCTAAGGGAACGACAAGAATCGTCGTGATGTGTTTCCACTTTGTCTCATATTGATTCTACTATCCCACAAATGTAAACCTGAAGCGAAAAAGAATATCGATTTCATAAATATGCACTGATATCGGTAAAGTGACAAGATCACACATACCGGCTGCAAATATGATGCAAGGTTAGAAATCTCAAACAAGGGATATACACTAAGGTGTTGCAACCAAACTTGGTGGAAGTATAGTTGAGGCCGTGGATTCATAAAGGAATATGGAAAGACCACTAGGTTCGATCAATACTTACCTAGAAAGGAAGTAGGTGAGTAAGGAACAACATAATTCATATCATCAATGAAATCATCTCATTAGATTGTCTCTGATTATGTCCATGAATCAATAGGAGGACGCTCCAAAATTTAATGATTCCAGAGAACAATGAAATCCCAATGGATTATGAGAATGTGCACGAGTCAATGAAAATACCATGCGAGCACAATGATGCTTATTATATTCATATACAATTGCTCAAGGAAAAAGAGCACGATCAGATCGAACCATACTCCTTATTGCTTAATGATAAAAAAACATATTTAGCCTACACAATCTAGGTAGAATTTGATTCTTTTACAAATATACAAGTATTTTGATGCAGATGAGCAGGTTATAGCCTATTTGGAGGCTAAACACCCGAGTGTCGTAATTTAGCTCAAAAAGGGTCCATTTTGATTGGAAACGGGCCAACGATCAAGACATGCAAATTTGTCACATAGTCTTCAGATTTTATCCAAATTCCATCGTTTAGGGCTTCAAACAGGCGATTTTTCTATTTTAGGAAAGTTTTTGTTTTGTTAATAACTTCTTTGTTAGGAGTCTGTTTAGGTCGCCGTTTGCGGAAAATAGTTTTATTTTATGATTAATTTTATTATTTTTGGTCGACCAAAATTTGCCAAAAATAGCAAATTAGGGTTTGAGTCGGTTTAGGATTTTTTTTCCCATCCTTTCTTGACTAGCAAGTTAGGGTTTTTCCCCAAGTCTATAAAAGAGTCCTCCATATATTGTTTTAAACATTTTAATTTGATTAATAAGAATTATTTTCTTAAACTTGTTCAAGTTTAATTGATTATATTTAAAGTCGGGAAACCGAAGTCTAAATAATTATTGTTGTTCATAATCGATATTCCTAGGAATATTTAAAGTATGAACAAAACCTTTCTTTTCTTTCTTTTCTTTATTACCCGTTGCATTAGTTGGTATCAGAGCAAAGTAGATTCCAGGGTCGATAAGATCCACCAAGAGTAGCAATCGGTCAGGGTCGAGGTTGAGGAGGAGGTCCAGAAGGTTTTATTTCATGGAGATCTAGAGAAGAATTCATTGAAGACGTCCAAGATTTTTGCTGGGTCGGTATAACCTTCGGAAGGAAGAAGAAGATGATAGTGTCAACCCTTTTTCTAGAGGGTATCGCGAAGGTAGAATAAATCAACGAGAGGATTCTGATCGCTGGAAGGCAGGAATAAAAGTAGAGATCCCAGAATTTCATGGTGGTTTGGAACCGGAAGAGTTTCTCTCCTGGGTGAATACGGTTGAGGAAGTATTGGAATTCAAAGAAGTACCAGATAAAAAACGAGTTTCGTTGGTAGCGACTATGTTTCATGGGAGGGATAATTCGTGGTGGCAACAACACAAGCTGCTACTCAGTCGTAAGGGAAAACATAAGTTAGTATCATGGGAGAAGTTGAAGAAACACATGAGAAAAGAGTTTTTACCACATAACTACATTGGATTGATGTACCAGTAGCTGCAAAACCTACGCAAGGGAGTACGTTCTATAGATGATTACACCAAGGAATTTTACCGACTACTTTCTCTTAAAGATTTGCCAGAGTCAGATGAGCAAAAGGTCGCTCGCTATATAGGTGGTCTCCCTCAACAATATGAGGATACACTCAACATGTTTGATTGCCGCTCTGTATGGCATAAAAGCTCAAATTGGGGTATCAATATGGCAGCATCTCCGATAAATAACCATAGTACTTCAACACCTAGTACTGCTAGTAAACTTAATCCTTAGTCTACACCAAATAAAACCCCAGCTACCACTTTTAGAGGTAGGTGTAATAAGTGCGGAGAATATGGGAACAAAGTCAGTGACTATCACAAAGCAGAACGAGCGAACAAGGTATTTTTCACTGAAAACGATCGTGAAGAAGATGACTGGGTAACTGATTATGAAGAGGATCATGAGGATGATTTTGAACCTGTCGATGAAGTTGTTGCTGGAGATAAAGGAGTGAACTTTATAGTAAGAAGAAGTTGTCTCACTCCACGTAAAGATGAGGCGATAGCTGGTTGCGTATCAATATATTCCAGTCGACATGTACGATCGAAGGAAAAGTTTGTCATCTAGTTATTGATCCTGGAAGTGGCGAGAAAATTATTGATGAAGAGTTCGTGAAATAATTCAAGCTGGAAACCAAGGCACATCCACATCCATACAAGCTTTCTTGGCTTAAGAAAGGGAATGAGGTAAAAGTAAACAAACGTTGCTTGATTTATTTTTCAATTGGTAATAAATATAAAGATAAAATATGGTGTGACGTTACTAGTATGGATGCTTGTCACTTGTTGTTGGGTCGTCCATGGGAGTTTGATAGGAAAAGTAGTCATGACAGGTATAAGAATACCTACAGTTTTTTATGGAACGACGTACATATAGTACTTGTACCCAGTAAAGAGAGTGCACCTACACCATCTACTGGAGAAGCTACCAATCTCTTGTCGTTTGAGCAGTTTGAAGATTAAGTAGAAGATGCAGGTAAATTGTATGTGTTGATTGGAAAATAAGAACTACATGATGAAAGTAGTATCCCCATTGCAGCTCAACCTTTAATTAAGGAATTTATGGATGTTTTTCCTAACGAGATATCAGACGATCTACCACCTCTCCAGGACATACAACATCGTATTGATCTCGTTCCTGGATCAAGCTTGCCAAATAAAGCGCATTACAAAATAAGTCCTAAGGAGCATGAAGAACTTCGTCGTCAAGTGGAAGATTTTCTACAGAAAGGACTGATCCGACAGAGTCTAAGTCCTTGTGCAGTTCAGCCTTGCTGATTCTAAAGAAAGATGGAGCGTGGAGAATGTGTGTTGACAGTCGAGCCATCAACAAACTCACTGTCAAATACTATTTTCCAATTCCCAGATTGGATAACTTGTTAGATTAGTTGTGTGGAGCGAAGGTGTTTAGCAAACTCGACTTGAAGAGTGGGTACAATCAGATCAGAATTTGTGAAGGTGATGAGTGGAAGAATGCTTTCAAAACTCGAGAAGGATTATATGAATGGATGGTTATGCCATTCGGGTTAACCAATGCGCCAAGTACATTCATGCATATCATGAATCAAGTACTCAGACCCTTTATCGGTATTTTTGTGGTTGTTTATTTCGATGATATTCTTCTTTATAGTGCTAACATGGACTTGCATGTTCAACATCTTCGATAAGTGCTCTATGTTCTATGCATGGAGAAATTATTTGCGGCCATCAAAAAGTGTTCATTCATGACAGATCGAGTTCTATTCCTCAGTCATAAAAAAATGTTCATTCTTGACAGAGAGAAATGATGCAGATGAGCAGGTTATAGCCTATTTAGAGGCTAAAGACCCGAGTGTCGTAATTTAGCTCAAGAGGGGTCCATTTTGATGAGAAATGGGCCAACAATCAAGACATGCGACGTTGTCGCATGGTCTTCAGATTTTATCCAAATTCCATCGTTTAGGGCTTCAAACAGGCGTTTTTGCTATTTTAGGAAAGTTTTTGTTTTGTTAACTTCTT
This sequence comes from Papaver californicum, assembly GCA_023531435.1. NCBI lineage: Eukaryota > Viridiplantae > Streptophyta > Magnoliopsida > Ranunculales > Papaveraceae > Papaver > Papaver californicum. The sequence continues at coordinate 1,920,130 of JAJJMC010012129.1, forward strand.
CGTTAGGATTCCATTTGGGTCTCCGTTTGCGGAAAATAGTTTTATTTTACGAGTACTTTTATTATTTTTGGTTGACCAAAATTTGCCAAAAATAGCAAATTAGGGTTTGAGTCGGTTTAGTTTTTTTTTATCCTTTCTTGACTAGCAAGTTAGGGTTTTCCCAAGTCTATAAAAGAGTCCTCCATATATTGTTTTAAACAGTTGAATTTGATTAATAAGAATTATTTTCTTAAACTTGTTCAAGTTTAATTGATTATTATTTAAAGTCGGGAAACTGAAGTTATCGTTGTTCATAGTCGATATTCCTAGGAATATTTGAAGTATGAACAAAACCTCTCTTTTGTTTCTTTTCTTTATTATCGGCAGCATCATATTCGGTGTGGTAGTGCTATCCAACCAAGTGTAAAGCATGTGGACATATATGATTATTATTCACAAAGTGTGGTGATAAGAATGAAGTCTCAAAGTATACAGACTCTCCTTGTGGGGCGAGGTTTCTCACAAAGCCCTAGAATTGTTTACTTTCTGGTAATGAACGTTATAACGTTATGCTACTTAGTTAGCTTGGCAGTTTCAAAAGGACTTGAAATGCAGCATTTGTGTATGGTTAACTATTACATATCTCTATAAGGATCAAGAGATAAAGATATTTACAAAAGTTTCTAATATCCTTTTGTTGCCCAAATCAAATGACTTTAAACCACGGAGTGCGTTTGCACTTAGAGTGGAACTCTCACTTATAAACTGAAATAATTATGTGAAATTGGTATACTCGTCTAAGTGATTATTTGATTGGGAAGGGATAAACAAATAAGGTATTGTGTCCTGCGTACTCACAAAGAAAAGTTCATGATTTAGAATTATAGCTATCTATGTCAATGTTATGGACATTACATGTACTCTTGATGAAATAAGAGATTTTACAGACTGCTTAAAATCCGAATTTGAGATAAAAAAATGTAGGAAAGCTCGATCAAACACTGAGCTTGTGGTAATTTATTCCACCATTTTGCATTTGTCCAAAGTTGTCAGGAAATTTTACAATGACATGCATCCTGCTAGCGCTCCCATGATTACTTGAGATTTAAATGTAAGTAAATGACCATTTCGTCTAAAGGAAGATGATGAAGATGTGTTGGGAGATAAAATTCCCCTAAATAAGTGCAATAGATGCATTGTTGTACTTAACATAATATACTAGACCAAATATTTCATCTTCAGCGAATTTGTTAGCTAGATATATCTCAGCGCCAACGCAGTGTCATTGGAACGGTATAATGAATGTAATCGTATACTTAAAAGGAATCCCATTGACATAAGTTTGTTTTATCCCTGCAAAGACATAAAAAGGATTGCTAATAGAAGTGCAATCTAAAAGTTACCGATTGTAAATGAACAATAATATATTCTCTCACAAAAGTAATCTGGGGAAGATATAATAGACTTATTTAGTAAGTCATTACCTATATTCAAAGGAACTGTCTGGAAACTCCCTTGAGTGGAATCATGGGGAGATGCCGGCATCAGGGGGAGGATCCAAGCATATGATGTTGACATATTTTACTTTGAAATGTGAAGGTGTGTTGTACTCTTTTTCCCTTCGATCGAGTTTATTTTTCCTACAGGGTTTTTGTTACTCGACAAGGTTTTTAGCGAGACAACAACAATTATAACATGTATATGTTGATGTTAAAGACATGGAGACCGTGTTGATATTATTGAACAATATCAGAATCAAAGAAATGAATCACGTTAATATGATAAGTGAAACAACTTTCAGAAAGGAGCAAGAATTGTATCACAACAATTTTCTACACAAGTCAACTAGCAGTATTGTTAATACTATTGCGTTTCAACACTGGATTTTCATTAATCACTCATGTATGATTATTTAACAAAGGCATCATTCCAGACTTATCGCGTTGTACTATTTTTACCTTTTTCAAGGTTTTGTCCCATTGGGTTTTTTCCTCATCAAGGTTTTAACGAGGCAACATATGCGAGTCCAAATATGTCTTAAATTTTCTTAATATTGTACAATTTTTCATTAGTTCAGGTTTTGTCCTTCTTGATTTTTCTGGCAATGTTTAGTGAGCCAATTGACTTAGACACATTAGTCATCGAGAAGAAAACTATACGTGAAGCACTATATGTGAAGGACTACACATGACGATAGTATTGTTGGACCGCACAAGAGGGAGTGTTGTAGGGCTTTGATCCGTGTATGTGCGTCCCAATTAGCTAGTTAGGTTTTCCTTTGCTTGTATATAAAGAATATTATAACTCTGTAATAGACTGATTTACAATCAATGATATCTCTGTCACTTTTTATTCTGTTCCATACTTTACCTGTAGTTCCACTTAAACAAACAGATATTTCAAAAGAAAAAGATAAGATTTTTTTTTTTGAAAAGAAATTTCGAATTGAGGTGGAGTAATGAGTGATTTGAGGGATTAAATTAAGAACTTCTAAATTAATCCAAGTGAGATTTGGGAGAACAATAAAAAACAGAAACCGTATTTCAAGTACAAAGGACTAAAATTAGGTTTAAGCTTTAAAGATAAAAACATCCTTGAACATCAATCTTAATTGGTGTCGTTTGTGAGTCACAAATGAGTTACTTCTAGCATGGATCCAGTGTTAAAGCATAGTGAATCACTGACTCACTTCGTGTAAAAAAAAAAGAAGACTCAGTGACTCACTTGGATCCATATAATTATAAACATCATGCTTCAGAATAAATAAATAAAAATAATTATTAACATTGTGACATGATTTTGTTTTGGCTTTGTATATGAAAGCTTACATAGGGGCTGCCAAGTAGTTAGAGGACCTTCCCATGTGAAGATAAAATAGGGACATTAGGTAGGAATTTCAAAAATCCCTTATCCATGATATTTTCATAATGGCTAAACTACCCCTGATTAGTTAATATTAGTAAAACTATTTAGCTAATAGATTAGGCTAATAATAATTAATCTAAAATAATCTTATAGTTAATCAAATCAAATCAAATTTCTCTTTTTTTTGGTCTGGTGGGAAGAAAAAAGTAGAAGAAACGAAAGAGAATTTTTTAGGGTTTTTTAAAAACCCTAGATTTGATTCACTCAACTAGAGTAGTCAGGTATACCTCTAACTTAAACTCTTGGTCTTTTTATGGCTCAAATTTGATGAAATTACGTAAAAAAGTATGATTTTTTTTTTGTGATACAGGCAACATTACGGTTGGGTTTTCAGCATCGTACCCAACCGTAACTAACAATTACGGTTAGGTGTTCATCCTTATCTAACCGTAACCGTATTTTCATGGAACAATCTATCGTAACAGTTTTACGGTTGGGTTTTAGCATAGGACCCAACCGTAACTAATCTTCAGAAAAAAGTTTTCCTATCCGGGATAATTTACGGTTAGGGTTTGACAAACAAACCCAACCGTAAATACCAATTTTAGTTTTACATAGAGGTCTATACGGTTGGTTACGGTCCTACAGACCTAACCGTAAATTTGTCAACCGATTTCAGCCAATATTTAGGGTTGGGTTTGGGCTTCCCAACCCAACCGTAAAACATCCTTTGGAGCATTGAGTTTAAGGTCAAATTGGGGTTTAAAAATCAAAATTTAAACTTATTCAATCATTTTAACTAGATTGAAGGTAAATTAGGTCATTCAAACAAACAAAAACCGAAAACAACACAAGTACTAAAATACAATTTTTAATGATCCAGGAATATTTACGGTTGGGTTTGGGCTTTCCAACCCAACCATAAAATTGTCATCCATATTTACTGTTGGGTTTTGGCTGAAAACCAAACCGTAAGTCTGGCATGAAAAAAATATCAGTTTTACGGTTGGAAATGACTCAATAACCCAACCGTAACTCTGGAATTATAATAGTGATAGTTTTACGTTTGGGTATGGACTTGCGAATCCAACCGTAAATAAGCAGTTGTTTTGTTTTTTTAATTGATTTCTCCTTTGCTTGGTTTCCAACTTGAAATTTTTGTAAATAAAACATGAAATTTAGCTAGACCAATTTAAGATAAAAACTTTCTCATACATTCTAACTAAATTGAGATATGAATATTGTCGCAAAAAGTTATAATCCACCCACAAAAAAACCCTAAGTTTGACGCAATTGTTATAATCAACGTAAAGTTAGGGAGAAGGGGGAGGGGTATGTTGATCACCACCCCGAACTCTTTTTTTGCTCGTGCTACAACGAGTACGAGGACCAGCATGACCGCCACGAGTACAAGCACCAACACGAACGCCACGAGTACGAGCACCACCTTGCACATCCTCGACTTCATCATGTGTCTCTTCATCACTAGGTTGCTGCTCTCTTCGGCTAGTAGTCGCATCTCTTGTACCGGCTCTACTCCTCTTTAAGCTTCGCACCGTCTCATCTTCGTTTGATTCATGAAGTTTCCTCATTTTGGCTTGCAGGTTCTTTAATTTCTCAAACGTCATCACATCACCTCTACTTAGGCATGGAGTCATAGACTCTGCCAATGCAAGTGCTTTCTTTTTGAAGTTATTTTTCTATTCAAATATGAAAATAAATGTTTGTTGAGTCTTTAGTAATAAATCTTAAAAACATTAATAACATAAGTAATTTACGTACCAAATTGAAATATGCCTTTTTCCAAACATCAATGACACCATCTCCTGTGTTGTTTCCTTGACCCCTTTGAAGTATTCTCATAGATTCTGGATCAATATTAATCACATTTGGATGACCAAAATGGCGATACCAATCCAAGTAATCTTCTACGGCCTCTTTTGTGCCCGGAGATGGATTTACCTCCTCCCTTTGGATTTGGTATTCCGGTTGATGGCGGTTGTTCCAAACCGCGACCGAAGGCGTTGGGATGTAGTTGAGCACGATGCTTGGGCCTTCGATCATGGATCCATTACACACAATTTAAAGGCTTCGATTGTTACCTTGGTTTGGACATATCCATATTGGCGGAGAGTTCGACGAGGGTTGCACATCACGAACCCAAACGGATGGTACAAAGGCCCGTTGTAGCCTGACACGTCCGATAATTGACGTAAATCTTCTACTACTCCATCATCATCTATGTCAATCTTCACGTAAGGATCAAACACCACAGCTTCTGCGGTGAAAACATCAATTTCACTTCTCTTCTTTGCTATCTGAACTTCTTTATGCTTTGACTGAGTACCGGTGAATCTGAATTTCTTTCATGTAGGTCCAGTAAAATCTTCGCTCCACTCCGTCTTAGGAGCCAGGCTCGTAATGTGATTATAGACCCATGCCTATGAAGATAATAAATATTAATATAAGATAATACGCAAAAAAAAAAATGAATTTAAACATTGAAATTCCAACAATAAATTACCTGAAGAAGACCAGTATTCCCGGCAATCTCAGTACCTTTAACCCTCGAAGCTTTTCTAAGGTTGGAAAGTAGGTAAGCGAGGGTGGCAGTTCCCCATGAATACTCATGCGTCTTCTGGAGATCCGTCAACCACTGTAGAAAGTGAGCGTTGATCCTATTTCCTAAGTTATCAGCGAAGAAGATAGTACCAATCATATATAGCAGATACGCCCTGGTTGTACGCATAACTCTAGTTTCATATATGACGAGCCCATCCTTTTCTAATTGGAGGGATCCTCCAAACTTCCCCCTCAGACTACGCAACAAGATCTTCTTGGTCATACCTAAACCTTTCTTTGTTGCTACACCAGGTTTATCTCCAGCAGCCAATTTAAACTCTAACTCGGCTTCTGTCTTCTCCCATCCAAGTGTATCTTTGACAAGGACACAGAGATGACTCCAAGACATGTTGTTGTCAAAATCTTCATACACAGCTTTTCCTTCAACTTTTAATCCAAGAATTGACTTGACATCATCCGCCGTTATTGTCATCTCACCGAATGGGAGATGAAACGTATCGCTTTCAGTCCAATAATGTTCCCTGAAGTATGTGCAGGTAACACTGTCATATTCCAACGTAGAATTGGTAATTCCGGGAGCTAACCTTGTACCATTTATGAGAACTTGGACTGGCATACATTCTTCAACTAATGGCCAATGTTGAGCCCTTTGACGAACCAATTTCTTCACGGCCTGTGTATGATCCTACAAAGAATAAAAACAATCTTTTTTAACTTGAAGTTAAACAAACGGAAATTTAACAAAACAAGAGAATTTTTTAGATTAATACCATAGTCTCAGCAACTTTGGCGCCCATGAATGCGGATAACCAAATAATATTGCAGACCTGTCTGGGGCCTCACCCCAAGGTCTTCCATTCTTCTTCTTAGGCAACAACACGTCTTTGCCTTTGGGAATATGCTTGCCTTTCGGTTCTGGCTGCTCCTTGGCTTTTTTTCCTTCACTTGAGGTTGAGTAGAAGCAACAACAGTTTCTTTACATTTGTCTTAAGCGACAAAGTGTTCTCCATCCGTCTATTCTTCATCATAATGTTCCTCTTGTGGTGGTTCTCTAATCACAAGCGCACCTCCACTGAACACCAGTAGATCTTCGAAGTCTTGGAAAACATTATATTCCTCTTGAAGTAGTACTTCTTGAGTAGAGCTACCACCCCCTACCTCAAAAGTCTTCTTCTTCTTATCGTTCTTTCTCAAGCCTATGTTATCTACCCCTAAATGAACTCCGTGGCGAGGGGTGGGAGTGTGATCAATTGGTCTTAAATTATTACCCCTCTTCTTCTTGAGTTTTGCTCTATCCTTATTCCTACAACATACAAGCAATACAAGTTAGATAATTTACAAACAGTTCAACACAAGCAATCAATCAAAAATTTGAAAATTCAGAACTCTTTACGGTTGGGTTACACATATCGAACCCAACCGTAAATAATCAACAACAAGAAGTTAACCTACACAAGAGACTTTACGGTTGGGAATTGACAATCCGACCCAACCGTAAATAATCATCAACAAAAAATTTAAACTAACCAGGAGAATTTACGGTTGGGAATTGACAATCGAACCCAACCGTAAATAATCCTCAACACAAAAAATTTGACATATGCAGAATAATTTACGATTGGCAATTAGAATCAAACCCAACCGTAAGAATTTTTTTTTCTTTGAGTGCAAAATTGTTTACGCTTAGGTTCAGAATCGAACCTAACCGTAAAATATCACCTTCATCTCCTTCCTTTTTATTTACGGTTGGGTATTTTAATAACACAAACGTAAAATTTAAAAGAAACCAGTTACGGTTGGGGTTTTCCAATCGAACCCAACCGTAAATATTTCTGGAAACCTATTTTTTTTACAACTCCATCAATCCAACAAGAAAATCAATCACTTTAGGGTTCTAAGAATAAAATGGGTTTTGTTGAATACCTTATATACACCATTTGTTGTGGTTTCGGAGTTTGATTTTGATTATCACCACCGATTCGTTCTTCAATCTCTTGATTAGGTTGTAAAGTTTGATTTTGATTGTCATCACTACTACCTTCTACACCTTTAGTATGATTCTTCATCACGAACTTTAGAGTTTAATCGACGAAGAATTTTTCGAATCGACAAGGAATTTTGATGGAGAAAAAAAGTTGAAATGGAGAAGGATGATATACGGTTGGGTTGGAGAAGAAAGGGTTTGAATTGAAATGAAAATGTATTAGATTAGAAAGGTTTTATTTTGTTTAGGTTTTAATAGATTGAAGGGTAATATGGACATTTAACATAGCCCCTAGGATACCCCCTAACGAGTTATTTAGTCACCCTGAATCCTAAGGGAGCCCCTCTATCAAGGTGGAAGCCCCTATGTAAGCTTTCTTGTATATAACATCAATGGTGTTTAATGCAACTATGATTCTGGTACATTTGGAGTGACCGTCTTTAATACAACTATCATTTATCTACTTTTAAATTTAAGTACTAAGGATAGAGAAACAGGTCCCTAGAGAAAGTAAGGAGTGGAAAAGATGATATATGGGCAATGAACTTTAATGATCCATATGGAAGAGGTTTCTAGAGAGTAATTTAATAAACAAAACATATAGTTGAGCAGAACTCAAAGTATCGCCATCAATAATGGTGCTTCAATTAGATTTTGGAAGGATATATGGATTGGCAGTGCATCTTTGATATCCTTATTCTCAGTAGCTCACAAAAAAACAACAACCAAAGATGGATACTTGCATCAAATGATACATAATGGAGTATGAAACATACAATTCAATAGGAATTCAATTTTGGAAGAGATGCAAAATATAATAAACTTAATTGCATTCATTGGATCTCCTCCCCCTTATCATAGTTGGCGAAAAAATAATCCTCTTTTTTTTTTTGTCTCTCTCACCTCTAATCACTCTTTTTATAGGAGAAAAACTCTCTCACGCCGGCAACAATTTTCTGCTCAGATCTGGTCTTTTTTGGGCCGGATCTGAGCGGGGATTCCATTTTTTTTACTTGCTTTTACTTAGTTCTTCGTTTTAACTAGTTTTTCTTATGGTTTTCTCTTACCGTTCAGTAAGCTTTGTACACCATTATGGTGGTTTTATCTCCTCAATTAGAGAGTTTATCTCGGCTTTAATGATCGTTTTTGGTTACTATGGGGTTTAAGATTACTTGAGATGCTTTCCAACAACGGGATTTTCATCATTTTTCTATTCGGCGACGGAATCTTCATCTTTGAATTATCCGGCGACGGAATCTTCATCGAGATCTTCATCAATGATAATCTTGACGACAGAATCTAAACATAAATAGGATTCTCAAATCAAATTTGAGTCAGACTAAACAAACATAAATAATATTTTCATCATTTAGCTTATTTGAATCTCACTGTAAGTAACATGCAACAATTAACCACAAGTCTACTAGAGGAATCTTATTCGTAAATTTGGAAATGAATGGATCTTCAAATCAAATTCAATCAGAAAAATTGAAGAATCAAACAAATTTTTTTAGAAAAAATCACCAAGAGATTGAATAAAAAAAATCTAAAAACCATAATAATAAGATAAAATATGAGATTGGGCGGGTTATTAGATAATAAATACCTTGATATCACTGCTACTAGTTATGTGTGTGTGTTAGCGAGAGAAAGTTATGAGATATGAAGTTATAATAAATCAAACCTGGCGGAGAAACTAATAAGATTGAGAAGATAAATAAAGTGATGATCGAATTAACAAATGTTTGCTAGTACTGAAACTGAAACCAATAGAAGGAACAAATGATGACGATTTAGGTTTTTCAGGTTGAATTGAATTGAATCTGAATTTTTGTTTGGTTGAGACGGAAAGATGTTTTACGATTGTCTCTTCGCAGGGGAGAGTTGTTTCCGTGAATGAAGAAATAAAAACTAAAATATGAATATCATATTTAGTTGATGGGTATTTTTGTCATCCATTTTTTTTTGTTTTGGACTGAATCGTTAATAAAAAGACTAACTCGTCCAAATTTTGGGCTAAACTGTTTATACGGGAGAATTTTGGACCAACCAGTACTAGGCTTGGAGGGACAGGACTAAAACGCTTAAAACCCAACCAAAATAGGATTAAACGTTAATTCCTATATCCTGTTTTTCTAGGTGCGAGCAAAATTGATAGGTTTCAATCAATATAGTCCATACCGGATTTCGGTTCGTACCGGTCGAGAGCGATACACTGGTACACCTTTGTACCAGGGAAATTTCGGTTTCAAATATCGGCAAAATATCGGTCCACATATTTTATACATATAATTATTATATCAAACGTTTTTTTCATATTGGAACTATTAAGATATAAAACTAGTACTATTTTTTCTAAAATACCATAAAAAACATGAGTAACAATTAAAAACCCTAGAATAATGATAAAGATTTTTTTTTTTGATTTTTTTTTTAATTGAAAACCGGCCGTACCGGTCCATATCGACCATTTCGGTCAACTCGTACCGGTCAATATTGACCGATATTTTCGGTCAAATACCGTTCTAGCAATATCGGATATTTCGTATTGGGTGAGACCCGATACCGATAAAACCGACGATATTTTGGTCATACCGACCGGTATGAACTACATTGGTTTTAATTATATTTGGCAGGCTCAATCTAGCATGGTTTTATAATCCTTTTCCATTCGAAAAGGATTGTTTTATCTTGTTCACTTTACCATAATAACGCTCCTTGCTTATAACTAAAGGACCGTAGGTGAAGTACCTAGTTCCCGCATGAGTCAGTTATTATGCATATAGATTATCCAAGTGACCCATTACTTTTACTTCACGAGAATTCTACAATACAAACATTTTACTCAATGCTGTTACTAGCTCTAGCAATTGCCCCACAATGGCATTTGACATTGGCAAGTGCATGTGATGATGGAGGTGTAACTGAAGTATACTTATTGATAATTATGGAGGCGTGCGTTTAACCATGTTACGCCTAACGTAAGGAAATTGCACAACAATCTAGATGTGTTTGTTTACTCACGCTGCATTGACGGTAAATCAACTCATGAAGTTGTACAAGCTGCTTCTCCATCATTTCGAGGAGGTGGTTTGTGCTCTCTTAGCTCGCTGCTTTATTACACAACTTATATTGAGATAGTGAAAGCTGATCGTTGTCCCTGAAAATTAAATCTAATGGTTGGATAACAATTATATTTTAACTCATAAAATTAAATTAGATGGTTCAGGATTGATGCGTTTAATCATTGGACGTAAAAATTCAAATAATTTCTTAAACGCCAACTTAATTCAATGACTATGATAACACTTTTTTAAAATTGAAAGTTCAATCTGATATTCATAGAAGTTAGCCTTATCTTTAATTCTGACTCTGCCTTGCCACCTTGACTAAATTTGTGCCGGTGGAGAATGGTAGAGACTTCCAACCGGCACAATCATCCGGTCAACCAGATCCCAACAAAATTTCCCAAATATTTCAGATATATCCGGATTCCTCCTGGATCCTAATCCAAAACCACTTGATTTTCAAGTACTACCAAGCGACAAACACGTAACCTCGTCTACGTAATATTACCCTGTGAAAAACAAACGTATACCTAATATACTCCCTGATGCTCAACCCTTCGATGCTCAAAATGTTACTCAGAGGGACTCGCTTTTACATCAAAAGAGCACGTGTATAAAATTGAACATAGGAAGAGCACAAACGATACACCAAATATATTGAAGTGTTACATGTCCGATCCCGCCTTAAGCCTAATAACTATTATTAGTTCGTTGTGTTTTCAGAGAAAACGTACAAATTAAAAGATTCAAATAAAGAAAACGAGATCTAGTGAGAGAAGAAGAAATTTGTTTTGATTCGTAAAAATTCATTCTATCGAATCAAAACAGATTCGTCTTCGGTTTTAATAGATTAAAAAAGTTTTTTAGGGTTTGTGAATTTGATTGAGATCTTTTTTAATGGGGAAATCAAATATGAGAATGTTGATAGGTTTGATTGTATCGATAACATTTTGTATATATGTTAATGGAAGAACAGATAAAGAAACAAGAGAAAGATTTTATGGGAATTTATCAATGACTGCTTCACCACCTAATTCTGATGAAGGAAGTATTGCTAAGATCTTTAATAATGTTCTTGATAAAGAGTTTTCTGAAAGTGATCAACCTGAAGGTTAGCTCTTTTTTTTTGTTTCTCTTTTGTTTTTAGGGTTTCAATGTGGTTAATGATTTATGACTTCATTTTTGGGAACTTGGTTTTTTCCAATTATGGATAGACTAAATTAGGGTTTCAAGAAACCCATGTGTTTGGTGAAAACTGAACTTTGATTTCGACGACTTTGACAGTGGACATGGAAACTTATGTTAGGAGTTTAATTCCGAACAAGTTTATGTTTATTTTAGTGCCTTGTTGCCGTTTTTGTGTCTACTTATACAGCAGATAAGCTAACTTCATTGCTAACATGAAGTCTAACTTAAAGAGAAACCTTCTTGGCAAGAATACTTTCGCGAATCACCATTCCCTACTGAAAAACGCTTATCACTGTCCATACATGGTCTTAATACCTCATAGAACCTAGACATCTACTTATGCTTATTGTGCTGATTATTTTACTAAGACTACCGTAACACCAGTCATATTAGAACAGCACAACACCAATCATATTAGAACATCACATTTAGCTTGCAGTCTCCTAGTTGCTGTAACCTAGTTTCTTCAGGACATAATGAAACTTCCAGTTGTATAGTCATTTTGCTAGCATTTTGTTTGCTCGACATCATCTCCAAACGTTGCTGAGTAATCTTACTTGTGTGCCAAAATCATGTTCTGTTCAAGTCACATTCATAACTTTAACTTACTTAGTTATTGTCTTCATTATGGTCTCAGCAACCTTCACTTCCTTCTTGACCTGCTATCTTCACACTTTATTTGTTGGACTACTTAGGCTCAAAGATTTTTTGTACTAAAAGCATTTATTTAAACCTCGCCTCAGAAATGTCTGCCTCCTCAAACTCTTAACTCCTAATTTTTAGGTATACCATACACATAGTCCTTATGAATAATTTTAAGTAGCATATTATAGTTCGTGGTGATAGTAATATACGTGTTAGAATAGTTGAGGGAAGTGAAGATTGCCCTGTGTATTTTATAAAGGAACATCTATTTTAAGGGTTTGGATACGTATAGCTTTCCATAAGTGTGGCCAAGGTAAAATATAGGTTTCATGAAGTATGAAGAGGAGTGCAGGTCTATATTTGTCAAACTTGTCAGATAAGACGTATGTAGCAAGGAAAGTTAGAACCTGAGTAGTGGCGGGTCACTTTGGTCCAAGAGTGGTGCGAACAAAATGCAGGACATGTATGTGTGCTCTAATTAGTCTGATATAAGTTGAAAGCTTAGGATGGATTCAGTAAGCAGTTACATGAGTGATAAGTTATGATGTCAAGAACCGCATGCCTTGGATTACTCTATGCATTTATTTTGACTACTTGTGTTCACAATGTCATCATTGATGGTCAGGAACAAATTTAGTTAATTTCATCCATCGCTTGTTTCTCACACACAGTTTTCCTTTCTAGACGGGTGGATGTTTTTTGCTTGTTATTTGTCTTACCAAGGCATATATAAATGTGTCTACCATTTTCTCCTCATTTGTAAAACATGCTGTATCTCGTTTTTTATGATTTAACATTACTCTCTTTGAATGTTTCTATCTGTTTTCTTTTGTTTCAGAACCTGATGCAAACAGCTTCAACAACAGTGTAGCAGGTCAAAATGTAGGTGTGACATTTTCTTTAAACTAGGTACAACATTCCTTTTTGAGTCCTGAGAGCAGCTGTTTCTCACAGAACAAATTTGTTCGATATTGCCATAGACGCCAGATGTGTCTTAATGTTTTAAGCTTAACTCAGAAACGAGATGAAGTGACTGGTATAACCGTATTTGAAGAGAAACATCAATGACAGTGTAAATTTTTTTATTATCTATATAATTGAGAGTTCTAGAGATTGCTTAGAACCTTCTTATCTTATTGGGTACACCCACCTTTTGTGGTCGCCGGTCTTTTGATGTTTTCTTTGACTGTCATCACAAATTTAGTTTACAGTAAAAAGGCTTGTATTGGTAGTGAGGCACCCACCGATTGAATACATTGACTTGGAAGTCACTCAACCTTCACTGTTGATGCTTCTCTGATAAAGTATCTTTCAGAATAATAACAGAGATGTTATTTATATTGTATCTCTGTATTGATCCCTGAAGAGCCCGAGAGGAAGTTAGGGAAACACAAACAAGTTAGTTATTCAAGTTGGGATCTGCCCGAACCTCATCACTTTTGTATGATAAAACAAAACAACATGAGCCTTGACAGTGTTCCTCTGGTCTCTTTATTTTTTTCGCTTTGAAAACAGTTTGGTTGATATGGGAAACCCCTAAGCTAGGTACCATCTTGACAACCTAACTCCTCGTCTGTAACATGCAATTCTTTTTTAGCCTGTAAGGCTGGGTAGTTAACATTTGCATACCGATATTGAACTGCAGACATGAATTCAGTAAACTTGTAGATCCAGTTACTTGCCTTCTAGTGTTCTCTTTTTTGTATATATGGTCGGATCATTTTTCCACTCTCTGTACAGGCTGAGTTGGAGATTGTAGCAAAGATTACCCATGACAAGAAAAATGATACACAAGAGAAGAAGTATGAATAAACTCTTCTGAAATAGATTTATCATTATCTAGTTCCTTTTTTTCTTTTTTTTTTCTTTTTAATATTTTTTTTAAAGGGGACTAGGTTTTTAATCAGTGTGCAAGTTTTATAGAACCTCCATCCTGGTCGGTTATAACTTATATCAATAATGTTTATCTTGCAGTGCCACTAGATCTTTCCAGTTTCAAGATGTTTTTTCGTTGGAAAATGAAGGTTCTGATGACACGACAACCTTGATTGACAAAAAGGTTTGTTAACAGGGAACTGGAATTTTGTTGCTGTAAATTGAACCTCGCAAACTTTATATTCCTTCTGACTTCATGTTTTTGCTTCGCGATTGTAGGATAATGTTTTCGTGATGTCCAACAAGAAATCGAAGTATCCAGTTCTTCAAGTTGATTTAAGGTTTATTTCATTTGCCATTATTTTTCTTCTGTTCATAACAACCATTTACTTGTGACTTATCAAAATGCATTCATGCAGGTTAATTTCAGACTTGGTGGTTGTAATTGTTTCTGCTACAATTGGTGGAATTGTATTTTCCTGTTTGGGACAACCGGTTCGTATACTAGTATCACTTAGATTATATTTTCACCTGGGTCTGGAAGTTCTTTTCAGTCCTTGCTATGATGCCCAGATGCAGTGTGATGCAAAATGGAAACTACTGTGTAGTTGAAAAAGAGTATACCTGGCTGTCTAAGGGCACCATCCAACATAGAATTTCAGACTCAAGTCTTTTAGTATGAGTTCTACATGAAGATTTCATTCTCTTGATGCATTTGCATGCTAGGTTATCGTCGGTTATCTGCTTGCAGGATCTCTAATTGGACCAGGGGGTTTGAGCTTCATCAGTGAACTGGTCCAGGTATTCTGTCAACTATGGCCTCTCATTAGGATTTCTTATTAGAAGCTATCCGTTTTAGTCTCTCAGTAATTTATTTATTTTTGACAATCACCTGTCCGTATTACCTCATATTTAGTAACTTTGTGCAGTTTTGTTACCTTTTTCCACTCTTACACTATTAATATGGTGTTTTTCCATCCTTCTTCAGGTTGAAACTGTTGCTCAGTTTGGTGTTGTCTTTCTTCTTTTTGCATTAGGCCTTGAGTTCTCCTTGACAAAGGTAGGTAAACTGGCGATGATTTTGACATTGGTCAGGGTATTTTCATTGAATATGCTGTTCTTTGTGTAGAAGTTATCCTAATCTGCATTCACTAATGCAGTTAAAAGTTGTTGGGCCTGTTGCTGTTCTAGGAGGGCTACTCCAAGTAATCATATTTATGTTTTTATGCAGCACAATTGCCCTGGTAAAATTTGCTTCTACAGAATTACATATCCAATATATGTTGTAGCTCTTGAATACTATGCTTTAAGTTGTTATTCTTATAAATACAGATTTTTTAGAGTTATATATTTTACTTCTGGTTCAGGTGTGTGGTGCACAATTATCAGAGGGTGTATTTGTCGGTGCCTTCTTATCAATGTCGTCGACTGCAGTGGTAATGCTTTCTTTATCAAGTCTTCGATTTGTTTATTTTCTTTCTTCTTTTTCATTTTCGTCTTCGTTGTTGCATCTGATCAGCCTCTTTTTCTTCTTCCAGGTTCTGAAGTTTTTGGTTGATAAGAACAATAACAACGCTCTTCATGGTCAAGTAACGATTGGAACACTCATTTTTCAGGTAATTGGAGATCT
The DNA here is from genome assembly GCA_023531435.1 of Papaver californicum. NCBI lineage: Eukaryota > Viridiplantae > Streptophyta > Magnoliopsida > Ranunculales > Papaveraceae > Papaver > Papaver californicum. The sequence continues at coordinate 1,935,947 of JAJJMC010012129.1, forward strand.
TTGCTTGACTATTAGTATCATTTATAATTTTATTTATATCTGGATGGCACATTATATCTAGCTTTTGTTATGACGAATATATCAGTATTTTCCTGTCTTCATTATTGCAGGATTGTGCAGTTGGTTTACTCTTTGCCCTACTTCCAGTTTTAGGTGGTAATAGTGGCATTTTTCAAGGAATAATGTCAATGGCAAAGCTGTAAGTTCATTTTGTGCTACAGATATGATTGTGATACTGTTTAAATGTACTCTCTTAATATTGGTCTATAACAGTCTAGTATTCTGATCGAAGTGTCCAGATAAACCATTTCTTATTTTTATCATTCGTATTAGCTTCTGACTTTTTCTTGCTTTGCGATTACTATCATGTGCAGGTTACTACTTTTGTCCATCTTCCTAGCAGTTGCATCTATATTGTCCTGGTCCTTTGTTCCTCGCTTCTTGAAGCTAATGGTACGATTATCATCGCAAGTAAGTAATCACCTGTCTGTGTGTGTCATTAATGTTGAACCTTTTCTTTTTTTTCCCCCTTCTTTTGTATGTTTTGAGTTAAGTTTTTCTATACATTTGAGACAAATAGGATTATGAGTCATGAATTTGTTGTGAAGATTTTATTTTATATTGCTATTGTTGTCATTAAAATATTTGACAAGCTAATAAAGTATCTACATGATTTTGTTGGGCTTAGTTTTAGCACAAACCTTGTAGAAGAAAAATAAGCAACACACTGCTCCTGCCAAGAGTTACTGTTTCAGGATGTTATGTCTTATTTTCCACTCAGCTTATCAAAGTTATTAAAAAATAACCTAATTGTGTCTGCATGATAGTCTTTTTTGCTTAAATTAAGCAATGAAGTAACGTTTTTAGGTGGGTCCTGCTCTAATTATTTCCAAGGAGCTTTACAGAGATTGCTGACTGTAGTTTGATGGCGCTGTATAGTTGAAGGTTTTTTAGATATCATTTGATCATATTGTGTATAATATCTGACTTGACACTGGCTCTTAAGTTAATAACCAGCTGAAAATATATGTTGGTATGCAGACAAATGAACTCTATCAGCTTGCTGCTGTGGCTTTCTGCTTATTATCAGCTTGGGTTAGTATCAACACGTAAATGTTTCTCTAATGATTATCTTTTTTAGTAACAGATCTAATTCTGGGATCATTTTTTCAGTGTAGTGATAAACTGGGGCTGAGTCTTGAGTTGGGATCATTTGTAGCTGGTGTTATGATATCTACCACTGACTTTGCGCAACACACTTTAGACCAGGTAGTTACTTTGTTCTTGATAGGCCTAGTTATGTTAACTGTTATTGTATCTGGGTCAATTCGTAGACTGGCAGTTAAGCTATATGAACCCCTTCTATTTTGTTTCCTTCTCTGGTTGTAGATAAATACATAAGTAGGCTATCATAGTTTGTTACAATTTATATATTATGGGCACTGGTTATGTGGAAATATTGTTTTATCGTATATCTTCCGAAGGTTCACTTTAGCTTGTTGCATCTTTCAAGTAGAGGTAGTTTTCTTGTACCTTTCCTTTTAATACATAGATTTTCATAGGCGACATATTTGGCAAAGCATATACAGTATGCATTGAAGGTTGTGGTGAAAGCATGGATGTAGCCATGTCTTTATGAGTTAAAGTACATATTCTTGGATGACTTTCAAGCATGGGTATGAAGCCAATGCATGCTGTAGAACACAAGATGGGTGCAGACCTATACAAACAGTTGTTAACCATTTATTGAATGTATTCCTCCGAAAGCTGTTTTTACTTGATGAGATGACATAATTTCTAATTGTCACTTTCATATAATGCAGGTGGAACCAATTCGCAATTTGTTTGCTGCTCTTTTCCTTGCTAGTATTGGAATGCTCATAAATGTCCACTTCTTGTGGAACCATGTTGATATATTACTTGCATCCGTGATTCTGGTTGTAGTCATTAAGACGACTGTGGTCACTATGGTGACTAAAGCATTTGGATACAATATCAAGACATCAATGCTTGTAAGCGTATTAAAACTTGTTCAAAGTGGTTCTTTATTTCTTCAAGTTACTCTTTACTTTTTATCTAACTTTTCTATGTGTTCTAAAGGTGGGTGTGCTTCTGGCTCAAATTGGAGAATTTGCATTTGTTCTTTTAAGTCGAGCCTCTAATATTCACCTTGTTGAGGTTCTCTCTCCCTCTTGCTCTATTCATTAACTACTTAGAGCACTGGTAATGGTCTATTTATATTAGCGTCGGAAAATTATGTATAATAATTGAATACCATTTTCCATTTCAGGGGAAAATGTACCTTCTTCTCCTGGGAACGACAGCTTTCAGTCTGGTGAGCTTATTTTCTGGTCGTCAAATTAGTTGGAGATGAGTTGTTTTTTTGATATTGTTCTACTGGGTATATATTTACAGGTAACTACTCCTCTCATGTTCAAGTTGATACCTGCTCTGATGCATCTGGGTGTTCTCATGCACTGGTTTCCTGCAGAAAGCACACAGAATGAGGTGCAATTTCTAACTTAACCATAAAGTGATTCAAACCCAACTTACTTCTCTTTTGCGCACTGACATGATTTCCAATCTTTAATGTGTTTACAGCATATACTGGCTGGTCGTACAACTTCAATCGAAGTAACACATGCTTTGGATATACTTGCAAAGCCAAACAGCCCGAAAGTTCGACAGCAAGCTCATCAACCAGTTAGTCATCATGTCTATCTTGTATACATCTTTCACATTATGGATAGCAGTGTTATGTGTGTTATGCTTAGTCATGTATAGCCTCTTGTTTAAATTTCTCTCAATTATATAACTGGGTTATCATGGAAACTAAAATTTTGGTTTGTTATCTGCAGGAGAGGAATAGAGGACTTCCGTGACACAAAAACATTAATAGGTTGTTTTTGATCTTCAATTTTGATGCTATTGATATATCTGACACGATCAAAAGGATCTCCAAATTCATGTGGATTCATTTGGTTTATCATTGCTGCTGAGGCGAAGGCATAATCTGGAAACAACATATAACAGGAAAAGCAATTTCTCAGCTGAACTCGGCTCGGAGGTCTCATGTAAAATTGTATTTTTTGGTATAATGTAAATATTGTTCTGTTGGGACTGGTGGAACTGGTTTGTTGCTATTGTCTTTATTGATCATCTGAGTTAAGCAAGTTTTACTGAAGACGATCCCTCACACGAGTAATTTACTACGTGGGAAGTGGATTGTATTATAGACCGGAAAAAACAACTTAAGAAGCAGAGTTTTTACTTACCCATCTCTTTTATCGCTCTACTACCATGAGATTACTTGTTCTGAATCTTTTGACAACATAACTTTGTGGTTGCATACTGAAAATGGTCTATTGCTCGAACGTGCGAGATGATTAAAATTAAATCTCTCCCCCTGCCATTGTGGTTGAAATTAGTTCCAAATAAGGAGAATTTGAATTAATCTTTTTGTCGTTATATATATATATTCTTTTTTTTAAAACATAAAATTTACTAATCTACTACAGGGTTATTATAAAATTATAATAAAATACGGGTTATTATAAGATTATAATAAAATACGTGATACCTATATGCTTAAATATAGTTAGACCGATGTGCAAAAAAATTATAATAACATTTTATTGAAGTAAGATGCAGATAGCATTCTCCGGATTTTGAATTACATCGGGGTGGTTATTGGTTTGTCATTGTGGTGAACACAATAACTTTAGTGTTATTCAAATCAAAGACCTATAGTTAATCTGTTTTAGTGATTTACACTCAAAATAGAAAGGGTTGTTCGTCTTTCCTCGCAAAGACCGATTCATTTTGCAAGTCTTTTATGTTTTCTTACAAGACTGGAACATTCCGTGGGAGGGAGTTTCTTTATCCAATTTCTCTGTTTTCATGCTATTAAAAAGATCTCAGCTTCTCTTCCATTATTAACTGTCCATCCATATTATTTTCGGCTTCTGTACCGTATCGTCACCTTCAATAGGAAATTTTCCATAGTAATTTTGATAGTCAGAAACATGGATGACAGTCATGCTTTGGGAACCGGCACAAAGTTTAATCTGTCCATGCAATGCGCGCCCTGCTTAATTTGTCTATTCCATAAAGTTGAAAAATCCTGTCACCCACTTCAAACCATAACAAAGAGAATCCGATTCTTTAATTTCTGCAACACATTCTATACGTGGTTAAGCAAATCCATGCACACATGAAAATTGCTTGAACATAGCATCTTTTTCAACAACCTTCTGCAATGTGTCAAACATAACCTCCTCTTCTCCTATAAGTACCAATCCAAACTCATCCACCATTTCACACCTCAGTCTCAATCTAAAGTATCTTCAGAGTTAATTCAGTATGGCGACGAAATCCCTTTTGTTTTGTCTTGGCCTTTGCATCCTTCTCTTGCATGGTTGCGTAGCTCAGATAGAGCAGCAAGGAGGATGGCAAAGCCAGCAGCAGCTACGACAACCACAACGGCGATACCAAGTAGGTCAAAGCCAATGTCAAATTCAAAGCCTAAATGCTCAAGAACCTAACCGGAGATTTGAGTCAGAGGCAGGTGTAACTGAGTTCTGGGATCAGACAAATGAACAATTCGACTGCACCGGTGTATCTGCTACTCAGCACATTATCCAGCCTAGAGGACTTCTTTTACCCTCTTTTGCCAATGCACCAAGACTGATGTACATAGTTCAAGGCATGTTCTTTTATATATGCACAGCTTATACTCTTCACACTATTGCAATTAACATTTATAAGCTTATTGTCACTGCTTCAAATATTCATAACAAAGAAATTTAATATTCTACATGTCCATCCAGGTAGGGGAATGACTGGAGCACTCATTCCTGGATGCCCTGAAAACATTCCACTTAATACAACAATCTCAGCGATTAAGAGAAAGAGGTCAGCAACAGAGATCTAGAGATCAGCATCAAAAGATTCCCCAGATCCAACAAGGAGACATCGTGGCTTTGCCAACAGGGGTAGCACATTGGTGCTACAACGAGGGTGAGACCCCTCTTGTCATGGTTGTTGTTCATGACACCAGTAACAATGCTAACCAGCTCGACCGTAACCTCAGGGTATGAAAATCTACCACTGATCACCGACTATTTAGTTTGGAAACCATCGATTAATAGGTAATTGACACTCTAATAGTCAGTTACTCGATTTGTGCTTGTTGAATGTAAAACAGAAATTCCAACTGGCCGGAAGCCAGCTATCACAGACTGGGTCCGCGTATCAACAACAACAGCAGCAGCAGCAACAGCAACGCAGACGGCAACAAGAGATCCCAACAAACAACATTTTCAATGGATTCGACGTTGAGACTTTGGCTGAGGCTTTTGGTGTGAGTACGGAGACAGCTAGAAAACTACAAGGACAAAGTGACCAGAGAGGAAACATAGTTTTCGTTTTCAAGTGATTAGGCCACAGAGGGGAGAAGAAGAGGAGAGTGAAGAGCAATATCGGGTAACTAATGGATTAGAAGATACCATCTGTAGCATGAGACTCAAGCAAAACATAGCCAATCCAGCTCGCGCCGACATTTACTCTGAAAATGGTGGAAGAATTACTAGCCTTAACATTCAAAAGTTACCCATCCTTAACTAAATCCAAATGAGTGCTGAGAGAGGTGTTCTTTACCAGAATGCACTAGTGGCACCACAGTGGCACATGAACGCCCACAGTGTGATTTACGTTACAAGAGGAAATGCTAGAGTTCAGGTTGTAGATAACGCAGGTCGCCAAGTCTTCAATGCACAACTCAATGAAGGACAAATTTTGGTTGTCCCTCAAAACTTTGCAGTGGTGAAACAAGCTGGAAACGAAGGATTTGAGTGGGTAGCTTTCAAGACTAACGACAATGCATTGATGAGTCAACTGGTTGGAAAGACTTCTGCTTTGAGAGCAATGCCTGCAGATGTGCTAATGAATGCTTATCAAATCTCAAGGGAAGAAGCTAACAGGTTGAAGAATAACAGAAGAGAAGAGACCCTGATCCTTACCCCAGGACTTAGGTCTCAGGTTAGACTTGCGCTCAAATCTGAGACAGTGAGTAATTAAGATATCTTACGGAGGTTAATCCTGTCTTGCTTCTAGACTAGATAATAATAATAGTAGTACTAGTTTGGTTAGCTAGCTTGGGGTATTAATAAAATCTGCTGCATAACTAATACAGTGTTTAACAACTAGTTGAGTGCAAATGAAATAAATTACAATTTTCTAGCTCATATTTTTCTCCAATCTCCGCGTTTCTTTCCTACATGAATCAATCGCCTGCATATGACTTTATGGCTAAGTTGTTGGGAATTATCTTTTTGATTTTGTAACCAAGATCAAATCTTCAATTAGCATTACATGGTCCTATATCCGACAATGCTAACAGCTATAGTATATGTGTGATTTGCGTGCACTTATTCTTGTAAATATTGTTCACAAATATCCAAAACTTGAAAGAGATTATGTCTTTTGGGAGTTGCAAGTGAAAGTTACCAAACGGTTAATCGAAAGACATAAACACTGAACTCTAAAACACCTTTGGTTCTTAGAACATGTTCACTAATTGACTGAAACATGCAGCAAACAGTTTCTATTAAAGTCTACTTCTGACACAGACTATAGAATGTAACTTGTTTCCCCATTCAAAATTTTGGCAGAAACTTGGTATACCCCTCTAGAGTAACTTTATACATACTATATTTGTTCGGTGGATAAAAATTAGGGTCCGATACGCAATGAATTTGTCACTCTACTAGAGAGCGAATAACATTATGGAAACCATTTTAATCGCCAATTGAGTAGATAGCACGAAATCATTTGCTTGAGAGTGGTGTGTTAGCAGGTACACACCGGTTGCCTTGTCTCTTCCATAAAGTTCAAAATCCTCTCGTCCCAATTCAGACAAGCACGAAAGAATCCGATTCTTCTAGTTCTGCCATGCATGCAAACATGAGAATTGCATGAAGATGGAATCTTTATCACCAACTAATTGCAATGTGTCAAAAACTACAAACTTTTTTTTCTCTTATAAATACCAACCAAAACTCATTCACCACTTCACACCTCAACCTCAACCTGAATTCCTAGGCTTATTCAGTGTGATGAAGTCTTCTTTGTTTTCTCTTGGCCTTGGCATCCTTCTCTTGCATGGTTGTGTAGCTCAGATAGAGCAACAAGGAGGAGGATGGCAAAGCCAACAGCACCAACCCCAACGTCGGTACCAAGCAGGTCAAAGCCAATGCCAGATTGAGAACCTAAATGCTCAAGAACCTAACACACGATTTGAGTCAGAAGCAGGTGTAACTGAATTCTGGGACCAGAACAATGAACAATTCAACTGCGCTGGTGTATCTGCTACCCGACATATTATCCAGCCCAGAGGACTTCTTTTACCTTCTTTTGCCAATCCACCATGACTCATGTACATAGTTGAAGGCATGTTCTTTTATATGCACATCGTGATTTCTTTATGCCGTATAACAATTACATAATTCATGCATATTCATTTAAAAAGAGGGGAAGCAGCACGAACAAAATGAGCATGCCCTTTGAAGTAAACTTGTAGTTTTCCTCTTACTCAAAATGTATATAACACAGATTTAGTAATCTACATGTCCATCCAGGTAGAGGAATGACTGGAGCACTAATTCCTGGATGCCCTGAAACATACCACTCAATACAGCAATCCCAGAGGTTAAGAGAACGAGGGCGGCAACAGAGACCTATGGATCAACATCGAAAAATTCGTCAGATCAAACAAGGAGACATCGTGGCTTTGCCAACAGGAGTTGCTCATTGGTGTTACAACGAGGGTGAAACCCCACTTTTCATGGTCGTCGTTCATGATGTAGATAGCAAAATATCACCATTAACACAAATGTGGCGAACATCTAGATCCTAGTGCTACTCAAGCATAACTGAAAGGCAAAAAGTAAGAAATAAGTTTCAGTTTCATTCAATGCTAGGAGCACAGTGTGAAGCCTCAATTAGAGAAAGAAATAAGCAAATCATGATTACGCAGCTTCCAAGTCAGCATCAAGAATGTTGGTACACCACAACTTGAATAAGCTTCTCGCACCAAGGATGGTCATGAGGGTGTTAAGATCGATGCTATAAAGAAAATAAAACGAAAATAAAAACACACAAGATTTACTTGGTTCACCCAAATTAGACTACGTACAAGGAGCAGTTACGGTTTTCATTATGATCTCAAAAACAGAGCTCCATAGGAATACAACGATGATAATAATACAAACCCTAGATAGGGCAACTCGATATATATAGAGACTACTCAAAAATTTGGGCCGCTGCCCCGGACCCCGTGGAGGTTTGTTTATGTTCTCTCCGGTCCGGGCCTATCGGCCCGTCCCTCCGTTCCATAAACGAACCTTTCAAAAAGTTCCATTAATTTCCCAACGGACCGCCAGTTGGATCGGGTCAAGTGCGAAACCGGGTCGTACACTACCAGGCTCCACACAAACATAACAATCTCCCACTTGGGGACTGGTCCCATCACAACGCGCCCTAACTCCACTCTGAACAAACTTCAAAACACATCGATCACCGCAACAACTCTCTTAACCAATCATCAATCTCGAAGACCCACTGAAGCTGCACACAACTTCAGTTTCTCAAGGGTCACTGGTTTTGTCAACATGTCTGCTGGATTTTTTTCTCCATCAATCTTCTCAAGTGTCACCTGACCATCTTCTATTAAAGATCGAATGAAATAACATCTAATATCCATGTGCTTGGTTCTGGAATGGTATGCTGGATTATTCGCTAAGAAAACAGCACTCTGACTATCACTATGAAAAACTCCATTGCCTTTCTTCATACCCAATTCACCAAAAACACGATGTAACTATATCATCTCCTTGATCACCTCAGTAGCAGCAACATATTCTGACTCTGTAGTAGACAAGGCTAATATCTTCGGCAAATTAGAACCCCATCTCACAGAAGTACCACCCAAAGTATACACATACAAAGTAGTACTCTTTCTACTATCAACATCTCCAGCCAAGTCAGCATCAACATAACCCTGCAACTTCATACTAGAACCTGTGAAACAAAGTGATGTATCTGCAGTACCCTTCAAATACCGAAGTAGCCACTTGACTGCCTCCCAATGCTGCTTTCCTGGATTACTCATGTACCTGCTCACAGATCACATTGCATGTGCAATTTATGGTCTGGTGCAAACCATGCCATACATAAGACTCCCAATCGCTGATGCATAAGGAATCTTCTTCATATAAGCCTCATATTCTGCTGTCTTAGGTGACTGGCATTTGGTTAGCTTAAAGTGGCCACCCAAAGGCGTGCCCACTGGTTTGGCACTCTCCATGTTAAACCTTTTCAGAATCTTGTTCACATATTCTGACTGCGTGATGGGGTTTTTAGATTACCCTCTATAAATAACCGCAATCACACGGCGTCTAACTAGTAGACAACGGCAAGTACAGGTCGAACCCACAGAGAGCGGGAAAATACTGCAATTAATATCTCTAATCAACTAATCAAGGATAATATTTTTGGATTTTTATATTAATCAATAAAATAATAAAACAAACTAAACTAATAAAAATAAATCTAATGGGAGTGTCGGTAACCAGGGTTTTCAGTATCCACCACTATTTCTATTTAATTA
>JAJJMC010012129.1:1945623-1996088 GCA_023531435.1 Papaver californicum
CCTATTAAAATCATAAAAGGGTAAAATTAGTACAATTATAAGAATTAGCAAATATAAATTAGACGGTAAATATATATAAATTAAGTGCCCATCACTGCGACAACTTCAAGGTACCATGATTGCTATCTCTTGTGATCCTCATACCAAGAATTTGCTTTGCAGCTCTCAAATCTTTTATTACAAACTGCTTTGATAGTTTCTTCTTTAGATCATTTATTTCATCACTTTTAGGCCCTGCAATAAGCATATCATCCACATATAGCAGCAAAATCATAAAGGTGTTTTCAGACCTCTTTATGTAGCAACAATGATCTGATTCACACTTAGTGAAGCCGGTGGTACCCATAAAACTGTCAAACTTCATATACCACTGCCTTGGAGCTTGTTTCAAACCATACAAGCTTTTATTCAATTTGCAGACCAGATTCTCCTTTTCCTGTGTTGCGAAGCCCTGTGGTTGCACCATATAAATGTCTTCCTTCATATCACCGTGAAGGAATGCAGTCTTCACATATAACTGCTCAACATATAAGTTCTGTGCATCCACAATTCCCAAAACCAATCTGATTATATTTAGCTTCACAACTGGAGAAAAAATATCAGTGTAGTCTACACCTTCCTTTTGCTGAAAACCCTTCACAACAATCCTGACCTTGTAACGTGTACTCCCATCATGCTCTTCTTTTAATCTGTACACCTATTTGTTATGCAAAGCCTTCTTCCCTTCTAGTAGCTCGGTTAGCTGCCAAGTCTGATTCTTGAGCAAAGAATCCATCTCATCTTTCATAGCTAACTCCCACTTGCTCGAATTCTCAACTTCCAAAGCTTCAAAATAATTTTCAGGCTCACCTCCATATGACAACAAGATGTGCTGAAGAGAGGGTGAATAACGATCCACTTCCTTGGGTACCCTACTGCTTTTCCTAAGAGTGGGAACCAGAGTACTGGGGTTTGGAAAACCTGGACTACCCTGCTCTATCCCAGGCACTTCGTTTTCCTGGTTCTGGACAACCTTCTCCCATATACTGATTTTAGAAATCTCACCCAAATCAACATAATCAGAATCTTTTACCTCTGGTGCATCTGTTCTTCAACTGCATTTGATTTGTCCTTGTACATAACCTTCTCATTGAAGATGACATTCCTGCTTCTGATAATTTTCCGATTTTCTGCATCCCAAAATCTATAACCAAAACATCATCTCCATAACCAATAAAGAAACATTTCTTGGATTTGGGATCAAGTTTGTTTCTAGCATTGGCATCAACATGTACATATGACAAGCATCCAAATACTTTCAAAAAAGAAAGATTTACCTCCTTACCACTCCATACCTCCTCTGGCAGTTTGAAATTCAACGGAACTGATGGTCCTCTATTGATCAAATAAGCTGTAGTGTTTGTTGTATCAACCCAAAACACTTTTGGTAACCCAGCATGCAACCTCATGCTTCTAGCACGTTCATTTAGGGTACGGTTCATGCGCTCAGCTACGCCATTCTGTTGTGGTGTCCCTGGAATGGTCCTCTGCATTCTGATTCCATTTGTAGCACAATACTCTCTGAACCCACCATCAACATACTCACCTCCATTATCTGATCTTAGGCACTTCAGTTTCAAATCTGTCTCATTTTCTACCCAAGCCTTCAATTTATTAAATATATCAAATACATCACTTTTATTTTTCAGAAAATAAACCCATACTTTTCAGGTTGAGTCATCGATAAATGTGATGTAGTATGATGAGCCACCAAGTGATGGAATTGGAGATGGTCCCCATAAATCAGTATGCACCAACTCTAACTTTTCTGGTTTTGGAGCTCTACCGCATTTGACGAAGCTGACTCTCTTCTGCTTCCCAAGGATACAGCTCTCACACATACCAACATCAATCAATTCTGGTAGTTTCCCGTTCAACTGAAGAACCTTCATGCCCTTCTCACTCATATGCCCAAGCCTTTAGTGCCATATAGTATCACTAGAATCAGCAACTGGAACGTTATCTACTACACATGTATCTGCTGCTGCCATACCAACAATAGATAAATCTCTTGGACTTGAATACATATAAAAATTACCCGTCTTGTAACCACGAGACACTACCATAGCTCCCTTGGTCACCTTCCATCTACCACCACCAAAATAAAAACCATGCCCTTCGTCATCAAGCTGCCCAATAGAAATCAGATTCCTCTTTAACTGTGGAACATGTCTAACCTTGTGGATTCTCCAGACTGATCCATTTTCCTGCTTAAGCTTGATCTCTCCAATGCCTACTACCTGAAGTGGTCTATTATTAGCTAAATAGACAGTTCCGTAGTTATCTGCAGTATAGTTAACAAAAAATTCTCGGCTTGAAGTGGTATGCCAAGAAGCTCCTGAGTCGAGAACCCAAGAGTCCATCTGGCTTTCAATAGAAAGCACTAAGGCATCTTGCACGGTTTCTGTAACAACATTTACATTTTCATTCCCGTTCTTCTTAGGTTCTTTGCACCACTTCTATATGTGGCCCATCTGGCCGCAGTTCCAGCATCCATCCGGACCATGTGGACCTCTAGATTGGCCCCTGCTTTGCCCTCTTCTTGATTTAGATCTCCCTCTGTTCTGTTTTTTCTGAGATGATCTGCCTCTTGACTCGATATTAAAGGCAACATCATTATTCGAATACTCACCAGAATCCTTCCTTCGAAATTTTTCACCCAGAATCAGACCGCGTATGTCATTATACTTTAGCTTCTCTTTGCCGGCGGAATTACTTATGACAGTTCTCACAACTTCCCAACTGTTGGGTAGAGCAGCCAAAAGCACGAATTTCATCATCAAATTTGATCTCGACAGATGATAGAGCATTCACGATTTCATTGAACTCATTCAAGTGCTTTATAACTGAAGCGCCCTCTGCCATGTACAATCTGAACAACTTCTTCATCAGATGCACCTTGTTGTTCGCCGACGACTTTTCATACATACTCGTCAAGGATGACATCAGACCAGCAGTGGTCTTTTCTTTCAGAACACTGTGTGCAAATGACTTGACTAAGGTTAATCGAACAACCCCTAGAACCTGTCGATCCAGGAGTTTCCAATCTGCCTCGGACATCCCATCTGGCTTCGTTGAATCCAATAGAGGTTGCTGCAAATTTCTCCCATAGAGATAATCTTCAATCTGCATTCTCCAGTACGCGAAATCTGACCCATTAAAATTTTCAATTACGTTTGCAGATCCGATCCCTATCGCAGATGATGTCGACGCTCCTTTCTTTGTCGTTATGTCGCCTTCTCCTCCTGCCATCGATTTTTCCCAAAATTCTTCACGAACCTTGCTCTGATATTAGGATCGATGTTATAAAGAAAACAAAACGAAAACAAAAACACACAAGATGTACTTGGTTCACCCAAATTAGGGTACGTCCAAGGAGCGGCTGCGGGTTTCACTATGATCTCAAAAACAGAGTTCCAGAGGAATACAATAATGATAATAATACAAACCCTAGATAGGGCAACTCGATATATATAGAAACTAATCAAAAATTTAGGCCAGGCCGCTGCACCGGACCCCTGGAGGTTTGTTTATGTTATCTCTGTCCGGGCCTATCGGCCCGTCCCTCCGTTCCTTAAATGAACCTCTCAAAAAGTTCAATTTAATTTCCCAACGGGACGCCAGTCGGATCGGCTCAAGCGCGAAACCGGGTCGTGCACTACCAGGCTCCACACAAACATAACAAAGGGCCCGCAGCACTAAGTTCAAGAGAAGATATAAGCAGTTTAGCACATAAAGCTGCCATTTAATAACAACTAAGGCAACAATTTCCGCACTCTTGTAAGATTGTGAACGTCCCGCACCATGGTTGCTCGTATACCACAGCTCAAGTAAACTTGTCCGCACCAAGCATGTTCGTGCTTTTTAAGTTTAATTAAAGACAATAATAAAAGTATATCTTCCCGCACCAAAGCTGCCAGCACCAAGAACGTTCATACCACAACTTAAACAACACCGATAAGGTTAGACTAAGGACATTCAAGGATAAGATCAACATCGACACATGATATACCATATCGACACATGGCAGACCACATCGACACATGATAAAACTTAAGGTTGAAGCAGATAACTTATTAATCAATTTGGAGATAAGAGCAAAGGGGCATGAATGTAAAAGTGAATTTCTTCTTTCCCTTTATAATCGGATTGATGGTGTTAGAGAAGGGGGATGGGGGGTTGCGATTTTTTAAGAAGAAAACTAACAACGGAGTTTATCACCTTTTATCATGAACGATCAATATAACACAAAAACCTTCATTACCCGTGGATATAGACACTCCGTTGTCGAACCACGTTAATCATTTATGTTGATTTCAATTTCAATTTTATATCTGATTTATAATTTAATTTGATCTTTTGTTTCGGTTTTCTTTATGTTTGATTCATCTATTTGTTATGCCAGAAGAAAAATGACAACCACAATTTGGCGCTAGAAACCTATTGTGGAGGATAATAGTCCCATATTGCTAATATCCCCATAATGAACTTAAAATATAATATAAAAGGGTCACCCCACTCATTGCCAATTGGTATTGAGTTGGATGCCCGCAGACTTTGACATGGTATCAGAGCCAGACCCGTACGAGAGTAATCATTTATGTTGATTTCAATTTCAATTTAATATCTGATTTATAATTTAAATTTTATCTTTTGTTTCAGTTTACTTATGTTTGATTTATCTGGTTGTGATTCTAGAAGAAAAATGGCAATCACACATGATACCAGTAACAATGCAGACCAGCTCGATCGTAACCTCAGGGTATGAATATCTATCATAGCTAGACTCACTGTTTTTCTTAGAAACAATCAATTGATAGGTAAGTGACACTATTAACTCTATATATAATATCTATCACTGACTTGATTTGCGCATGTCTGAAAAAAACTCTGGATACAGAAATTCCAACTGGCTGGAAGCCAACAGACACAAACTGGATCATCATATCAACAACAACAACAACTCAGAGGGCAACAAGAGATCCCTACAAATATTATTTTCAATGGATTCGACGTTGAGACTTTGGCTGAGGCTTTTGGTGTGAGTACTGAGACAGCTAGAAGACTACAAGGACAGAATGACCAGAGAGGAAATATAGTTTTTTTCAAGAAGGGCTTCAAATGATTAGGCCGCTGACGGAGAAGAAAAGGATAGCGAAGAGCAATATCCGGTTATTAATGGATTAGAAGAGACTATTTGTAGCATGAGACTCAAGCAAAACATAGCCAATCAGACTCACGCCGACATTTACTCTGAAAACGATGGAAAAACTACCATCCTTAAGAGTCAAAAGTTACCCATCCTTAACTACATCCAAATGAGTGCTGAGAGAGGTGTTCTTTACCAGAATGCACTAGTGGCACCACACTAGCACTTGAACGGCCACAGTGTGATTTACGTTACAACAAGAAATGCTAGAGTTCAGGTTGTAGGTAACGCAGGTCGCCAAGTCTTCAATGGACAACTTTCAAGACTAACGACAATGCAATGATGAGTCCACTAGTTGGAAAGAGTTTCGCTTTGAGAGCAATGCCTGCAGATGTGCTAATGAATGCTTATCAAATCTCAAGGGAAGAAGCTAACAGGTTGAAGAATAACAGAAGAGAAGAGACCCTGATCCTTACCCCAGGATCAAGTTCTCAGGTTAGGCTTTTGCCCAAGTCTGAAAAAGCAGTGAGTAATTAAGAGATAGTATGATGTAGTTATTTCCGGGTTTTTTCTTCCTGAAAATTAATAAAGTGCTCCATATGATGAAATCAAGGCTTGTTAATTAAGCTAACATGTATGCACGAGTCATGTAATGAACTATTTGAGTGAAACTGAAATAAATCTTGAAACTAAGAGATTCAGCTTCTATATATGTCGTTGAGCAAATGAATACTATACTCATGGAAGTGTTCACATATCGAATTCGGTTTTAGCTACAAAAGAATGAATCGGTGTTCCATGAAATTATACTTTTCTCAGACATCATCTCAAACAAAACCCCCACGGAAACTAAATCGGTGCACTTCCCCCTACATTTCAGTGAGCATAGTCTTAACATGGCAGTGTATTTACCTTGAAACAATAATCCTGATCATGCACAAGATGGTATGACAGTTACCAATTTCACCTGACAAGGTTTTTCTAGTTGTGTGTATGATTCAAACTGTAACTAGTTTCAACACTTGACAAAGCTGAACCCATATTTAGCATACAAGTTGTAGGCAAAACTACAAAATTTGTTTGAATAAAGATTTTAAAAATTTGTTTTCTGTAGAGGAAGATTTTAGAAAGGAATTCAATTGGTACGGGAACTTGGGAAGGAAGCAAGATATTTAGTTATCTAGTTTATTTTTGGAAGGAAGGATAACTGCTTTTCAAAATAGGAAGGAGTATAGCTGCTTACGGGCCAAGCTACTCAGGGAAATCAGAGTTTGGGTCGAGGTAAGTTTTCATAAGGCGGCATAATTTCCTATATATATTGTGTCAGGGTTCTGCATAGAAAATAACATTAGCATACTCATAAATTTCCAGAGAGATCTTTCAAGAAAACCAAAGAGAAGAACCCAGAGAAAAAAACACTCAAAAGCAAGATGGAAAAACAGGTGAAGTACCCTTTAGGAGCCGAGCATTATAATCTGTATGAAGAAATAGGTCGTGGAGCCAGTGCAACAATTTATCGTGCAATTTGTATTCCGTTACAAGAAACTGTTGCAATCAAATTGTTGGATTTCGAAAGGGATAAAAGTGAATTCTGTAACATCGCTCATGAAGCACAAACCATGATTTTGATTGATTAGACAAATCTCTTGAAGGCACACTGTTCATTCATTACAGATCATTATATGTGCTGGTTCATGTCTCCATATCATGAAATCAACTTTTCCAGATGGATTCAAAGAGGCAGTGATCGCTATGATTTTATGTGAAGTTTTGAGAGGATTAGAGAACAACATGGGGACATTCATCGAGATATCAAAGCATGAAATATTTTGGTGGATTCACGTGGTGCAATAAAACTAGCGAATTTTGGTGTTTCTACAAGCCTTTTTGATGCAGGAAAAAGGCTACATGGAAGAAAGACTTTTGTGGGAACACCCTGTTGGATGACACATGAGGTTCTGTTGCAAAATAACGAATACGACTTTAAGGCTGACATATAGTCTTTTGAAATAACATCATTGGAGCTTGCTCATGGGCAAGCCCATTTCTCTAAGTTTCCTCCCCTGAAGGCTATTCTGATGACTATAGAAGGTGCACCCCCTGGTCTTGGTTACGAAAGAGACAAAAAGTTCTCAAAGTCTTTTAGGCAAATCAGCAAGATGTGCTTGGAGAAAGACCCTCGTAAGCGTCCTTCAGCACAACAATTATTAAAGCATTCCTTCTTCATGAAAGCTCGTTCCAGTGAGTATACCACGCGTACGCTGGTGAAGGCGCTACCTAGTTTGGGGGATTGTGCTAAAGAATCAAAGAAGAAAGAAGACATGGTTGTACAAAAGAAATTGACAAACGTGGAAAGGGGAGAAATATGACGATACAAGAAAGGGATCAGCGGTTGGAAATTCGACATTAAAGCTCTGAAGAGAGAGGCATCACAGCTTCCGGAAGGTACAATCTAGTCTAGTCTAGTCTAGTCTAATTGAATTAAGATGTTTGTTTCTATACATACAGTCAGTGTAATAATTTGATAGTTTCTGTTGAATTGTTGGAACACCAAAAATATATAATAAAGTTTGTAGTTTCTCTAGATGCTAGTTGAGTGGTCTTTGGATATTTTCCGTTTGATGATTGATCCCATATTAGTATATCTCTTTTGTTATTTTCTTTTGATTCTGAAATTTGTTCAATAAATTCATCCGGACCCTAGTATCTTCGCAAGAAAAGGGAGGAGTCAATCTTGTTTTCTTTCGTTTTGTAACAAGGAGACAAATTGTTAATTCTGGGGTGGACTCTTTCTAGGATCACTTTCAGCAGACATCTTTCCCCTCTCAGCTTTCAGCCAATCTTGATTTTTCACAGAGACCTCAAGTTGATCTTTTATTACTTCCAAATCTCTAAGAAGACTAAAGAAAACTTCAGCTGAAATCATAATCCATTCTTCAACTTCTTGTTCATTGTGAGCGTACTCCTACACAACATAATTCGTCGTGATTTTTTGGGACCTCTTAGAATTTGATGGGTCCTTTCCGTGTTTAGGCCATCCGTCCTACAAAGCTAAGGAGTGTCCGAGTAGGAGGAAATGACTAAATAACCTTTTATTAAACTTATCCTAATCTAACAACCATCTAAACCTAAATATATATAAATCTAATATTAATCTCAAACCTAAACCTATTTCATATAAACAAAAACAAACTCCAATCCTTCTTCTCTTCCTAATCGAATTTTCAAAAGGAAATCCTTCTTCCTTTTTCCCTCTTCATCTTCCAAATTATTAATCGTCGATTCGTAAATGAATTATATTAGAAGGTAATTCCCGACAAACCCATTCATTTTTATATTTTTTTGATTGTTAATTCGAGTTGAAATCATAAAAATCTGGGTTTAAGAAGTGGTTCCAGTGTAAAGTTCGGTTAGAAACATTTTTAAAAAATCCTAGCGAGCTGACCGAACTTTCAATTTAGGAAGAACACCAAGAACAGTTCAATTGGGAAGAATTTTTTTTCCTAGCCGAACTTTCTACTGTTCTTCATTTTCCTAGCCGAACTTTTATCGACCTAACCGAACTTTTTCCAAAACTCTTCTGCTCTTAAATGATTTTCATTTTCCTACTAATATATTTTTTGTAAATAATTTTAATTCTCTAACACAACACTAACACTAACTCAAATATTTTATCTAATCTAACTAATCTAATTTAAAACTAACAATCAATTAATTTAACTAACTTAATTATTAACATCTAATTAAGAAAATAATATTTTGACCATTACTAAAATTATATGGATAATGGGGGCTAGGGTTTACTTCATAGTGACCTTATCAAAATAGGGGAATGATCCCCTCAAATTCTGAGAGGTTCCAAAAAATATCGTTCTTTATAATTAATTTAATGGGCTTATAAACTGTGTGTAAATTTCATATTTAAGCTCGATGCAAAAAGATGGTCAGCCCATCCCATCTAGGGTTCCTCGCAAGTATTAGGTCGGGACTTTGACTCCTCCCTGCAGCACTTAAAGTGTTGGTTGGGGTGATAACCCTCTCCCCTTATGTATAGGGTCTGGAGGGTGGGGTCAGTGAAATGTTTTGTAAATATATACGGAAACTGGGCTGGGTTAGTTCAGGAAGGAAAAAGAAAAAAATGCCATAAAATGAACATTAAAAGCAAGAAAAATATCACAAAACATTAAGATGCTGTCACGTGGGCAAAAGATCCGACGGTCTTTATAAAGTATATTGCTAGATCGAGATTAGCCACGTATCTTTGTTCGCACGTGGGTAATTGGCACGTGAGATGTAACAAGTCCCTAAACAGATCGAGCTTCTTCACAATCAATTCAGAAGAGAAAATAAAAAAACCAGACAAACCGAGAGAGGGAGAAACAGAGTGAGAGATTGGATGATGGAGAAGACGAAGAAAATGGTCTAGGCCAATAACTTGTTTTGACGAACATGAGTTTCAAGAAGATCACAGAGAAGAACACAGTTGAACCCTAACACGTATTTGAAGAACACACAGTTGAAGACGAAGGTGTTTTTGGTGAAGATTAGGCAAGTAAATCGAACCCACTTTGTTATTTCAGTTAAATCATATGATTAATTGTATTTGTTCCGAAATCTCTAAAAATTTTGATTTGATTTTGAAAAATAGGGTTCATTCAAAATTTGGGGCTTTTCCAAAATGGTAGGAAGTTCGACGACTCCAATGGTCAGTTAAATTGTTTGATTTATGAATTTACTTAAATTTGTATGAAAACCCCCATGATTAATTGCTTTGAAAACATTTAATTTCAATTTTATTTAAGAACAGTTATTTCCATTATAACTAGGGTTTACATAAAATTGTAGGGATGTTCAATGTGTAACAAAGGTGATCATGATGTTATTGATTGTCCTTGGATATACTCAAGGTGCAAGTTCTCTCCTTGTAATGGGATTCGAAAACTTCTGAGAATTAAAGATGGTGATGATATTGGCAAAAAAAATTTTGACATGCTCTAATCCCATTTGTGATTACTTTGAGTGGTTTGAAGATGCAATTGATCCATTGAAATCACTGCCAGTTTAGTTTAAAGGGACTTGTTGTGGTTGTGGTTGTGGTGATGGTTATCACGAAGTCAAGACATATCCTTGGTCCAGATCATTTTTCTTTAACAAACAATGTAATTCCAACAACTACAGGGAGTTGAAGATAGCTCAAACACCTTGGAATTATGGTATTAGCTACCTAAAATGCAAAGGATGCAAGTCATTCCAATAGGTTTCTAATGCACGTTTTTATGCCCGACAACGTCAAAATGGGCACACAAAAAAAAGATCAACCATGTAAACAATTTGAAATGAAAATGCAGTTATGAATATAATCAACTATTGAAATAAAAATGCAGTTATAAATGTAATCAAATATTGAAATGAAAATGCAGTTATTGAGGATTAATGTGGAAAGCGTATCTGTTGGGGAAAAATGCTTACAAAGAATTAATCTTAAACAAGACATTTATTGTACACTTATACAATTATAAATATTGAAATGAAAATGCAATGCAGTTATGAATGTGATCAATTGTTGAAATCCAAAGCAATGAAATAAAAAAGCTATGAAACTGAAATTATAAAGTTAAACTAAAACATGACTGTTCCCATTAGTACCAAAGATAACATCTTCATAAAATGTACAAAATAAAAGCTTAAACCAACGAAGAAACTGTCTTTAAAGAGAGACAACCAAAACTACAAAACTCTATTGTCTTTGAAAGTTACATTAATAAAAACCTCACAAATACTTTGAGTTATGCTTTCTTTTTCGTTTTTGATGTTCATAAATGTTCACTATCTGGCCCGAGATGTTAGTTGTACCATTGAAAGTTTGAGAAAAACCAGCAGTAGAATTGGATGGGTTTGTATAAGTTATCTTCCTTTTAGCATCTACAACAACTGAAGAAGAAATGGTTGGTGCAGAAGTAGTTGTCTTCTTTTTTGAAGATGCGCGCAGCTGTAGATTTACTAGAAGATGTTGTTATTGTTATTGTAGCTTTCTTCCTCATCTTCTTTGGAGTTGCTGTCCTCTTAGCAAACAAATCCTCATCAACATTGCACTATGTTATAACTCTTTTCTTCTTAACATTAGATCCCACTGGGACACCTCTGCAAGAAGTTTTGTTGTGATCAGAACCACCACTGGTACTACACTTATATGTTTTCTTCTGTTTGTTCTTCTCCATCCAAGATTTCTTGGTTTCATACTGTTAGAATTAAAAGTGAATTTATTGCTTATTTACAAAAAACTGTTTTGTTACCAAAATTATCTTGATGGGACCAAAGGGTCACTAAGCCTATATTGTGGGTGGAAATAACAAATCCACTTTTCACTTCTATGTGAATGAGAAACCTTTGGTTTGTCCCATATGGGATAAACCAAGGATGAACTCTATCTATATCACGAAAGTTGCTTCTAAGGAAAAAAAAATTGTGGATTGGATATGGACTAAGGGAATGGGCTAGTGGGAAAATTCACACATGTGCGGTGCTTCGCAACGAAGCACGAACGCGGGCTTGCGGAGCTTGCGTGTGTTTTTGCTTGATCTCGGCGTATGCCAGCGTGTGCCTATCAAGATTCAACGGTTTTATTTTATTAAATTCCTTTAATAAATTTTACCGTTTCAATATTAATGATATTTATTAGAATTAAAAAAAATATCTTTTCATTAATGGATTTAAATTTAAAACGAATTTCTTCTCCTATAAAAGCAGAAAAGGTTTTCATTTTTTCCTGATGACTTTTCCCCTCTTCCTGCTTTGTATGCGCATTAGTTTATTTTTCATCTTCTTCTACTGTTAAGTTCACAACGGGCCAACGAGTTTTGCTAACTGGGTTGGTATCAGGTGGTTTTATCCTGGATTCGATTTGTCATCTCTAAAGGTATAGCATCACTTTTCTAAAGGTGTACCTGACAAATATCGAGTTAAGGGAAGTCTGTTGAACAGGCGACTCCATCTCTCTGTGCTTGTGTGATTGTCTGAAGTGTGCTATCTGTTCTAACCCTTAACTATTTTCAAGCTTCTGTTTGGTTTGTTCACTGTTAGAGGAATTATTTCCAACAATCTTAACTCGATAGATTATTTTTCTGTAACAATAAAAACGAGAAATAAATTTTTTGGGCGTGCAAAGCTGAAGCAATTCAAATAGAATTCGAAAAAAAAAAACCGACAAGAAATTATTGAAGCAGAAATTATTAACTGGAATGACATTTCACTTGTAAAATCTAAAATTGTAAAGGACCAGTTTCAGCCGGGATTGGCTTGGCTTGGATTGGTTAGTGGGATTAGAATTGGTGTTTATTTCTTCTTGCTGTTGACTCGTGAATATGGTGGTGTTTGTTTGGTGAAAATGAAAACCAGAGGAAAAACCAGTTTAATTTAATGTGATGGGGAAAATAGCAAGGTGGTAATAATAACAGAGGAAAATGATGAAGATCAGAATAAACACGCAATTGCAGCTGCTGTTGTTAAATTAACTAGTAGTAGTGGGCGTAATGTTGTTACTAACACGGCGTATGTTAGTACTTCTTCATCAACCGGAGGAAATGGTGGTTAAGAAGAGAAGAATTCTCTGCTTTGATGATTCAATCCGCTTTTCGTGGCTATCTGGAACCAGTTCTTCCTGGATGTTTCATTCGAATTAGGGCGATTGGACTCATGCCGATGATTGATCAGGAGGTGTTCTAGCCTTTTTTATACGACAAGAATTGAAGACAAAGGTTATTATCTATTGGGTAAGTTTTCAGGAATTTTAATAGGAGAACATGCGCATGCAGTCCGTGAACTACGGACAAATGTTCTTACAGTTGTTACAGCTATGATGATAGTGGAGTGGAGAAATTATCGTTATTATTGAAATTGTAGAAGAAGACGTGTGGGTCCGTCCGTATTCATAGACACAAATTATGTATTTACAAATGAAACTTAAAGAAACAAATGAAACGTAATAGAAATTGAATCTAATGTTAAGGCATTAATTCAAAGACCATGCAAAGCTACTACTGTTAACTGTTAAGGCATTAATTCAAAGACCATGCAAAGCTACTACTGTTAACTGTTAAGGCATTAATCTACTTTAGATGGAGAAAATGAAACTTAACGGTTTTGCTCTAAGTGTTTTGTTAAGCTTCTGGTCTATTCGCTTACAAGCTTTTGTTTTGTTAAGACTTACTTTAATGAAAAGATTCGGAGGTAGTTTTTCTAGGTTGTTAAATTGCAGAATTTCGGAGGCAGTTTTCTTGGTCGTTAAATTGCGGAATTTCGAAGGCAGTTTTTCTGGGTTGTTAAAATTGTGGAATTTCGGAGGCAGTTTTCTTGGTCGTTAAATTACGAAATTTTCGAAGACAGTTTTCTTGTTCGTTCTAAAGGAAGCAACAGAAACTGAATATGGACGAATCATAATATACAGGTATGATTTATTAATTATAATCATAATATATTATTTAATATATGAATCGTACGCATGATGTCTTGAAATTATTAGAACGGTTAATACACTCAACTTAACAAACTGTAGGTCACGTTTGATGAAACGTAATTGTGCACTAAATTTTAGTGCATAAAATCAAGACAATTATTATACACATAATAAAATGTAGTTATCATGCTCTGAAATGATTTTACATAAAGCATACATGGGTGTTGGTTATTTTATAAATAAATTATATTCATAATATAATTAGGCAATATTTTATAGAAATCGTAAGGATTTTATTTATAGAGAAATAAAATAAAATAATGCTAAATTATTACGAAAATCACAAGAACAAGTTTTTTGGTACAGTGTCTGAAGTCAATCTGGTAACCAATGTGAGAGAATGATGGGTAGACTCTGGTGCTACCAAGCATGTCTGCGAAACAAAGATGTGTTCACCTCCTATCAGAACGAAGGGGAAGGAGAAAAGCTCTATAGGGGTAACTCGTCCGCAACACAGGTTGCGGAAAAAGGAAAAGATGGGCTGAAGCTCATTTTTGGCAAAACTCTCACATTGAATGAAATTCTTCATGTTACGGACATCTGTAAAAATTTTGTATCTTGTGGTATATTAGGTGATAAGGGTTTTATGAATCTGAGAAAAATAGTGTAACTCAGTGTAAAGACTATGTAGGAAAGAACTATAAGACAGAGGGTTTTTTACAATTTTAATGTAACCTCAATTTAAATAAATAAAATTGATTCATTGTATGCTTGTGTTTCATTGAATGTTTGATATGGCAGACTTGGTCATGTTTTAAATGAACATTCTGGGCAGCATAGGCTGCATTTCCAAATTTAATTTGGAAAGTAAACATAAAATGTTAAATATGCATAAAATCTAAATATGCTAAAAAGTCTTATAAGAAAATATTCAGAAAAAAATAATAATTCTAAACCCTTAAAATTATTTCACTCAGAACTAGTTGACTTGAACTCAGTTCAAACTAGAGGTGAAAATATAATCCTTAAGAAGATGATGAAGCCATGAATTAGTTCAGGACTATCTGCGAACTTGTGGGGGGAGGTCGTCCTCTCAGCTTGCTATGTCCTGAACAAAGTACTTATTAAAGGATCAGATAAATCTCCAAATAAATTATAGAAAGGTAGACAACCCTATTTTTGCATACTTCAAAAATGTGGGGGGGCTTGGCTAAGGTTTCTATCCCTCCACATAAGAGGACAAAGATATGACCCAAACTGTTAAATGTGTCTTCATAGGATATCTTGAACACACTACAGATTATAGGGTTAGTGTTGTGAATTCTGATATTTCAGAAATTGGTCTGAATACCAATATGGAATCTAGGGATGTTATGTTCTTTGAAAAAAACTGTTTTCCTTTGAAATTTGAATCTCGCATAATATGTGTTGATCCCCTAGATGTCCTTTATACTTGTCATACAATACTTCTAGAGGAAGATGAATTTGAGCCTAGAAGAGGCAAAAGATTTAGAATAGAGAAATCTTTTAGAGCATGAAAATTTTGATATGTAATGATTTCTAGTGGTTTTAAAATAAATGAATCTGACAAGTATGTTTACACTAAACTTGTGAATGATACCTGTGTGATTGTATGCTTGTATGTTGATAATCTGATTATACTGGATACAACCATAGATGTAATTTATTCCACTAAGAACATGTTGAATGAGACTTTGACATGAAAGACTTAGGTCCTACAGATGTAATCTTAGGAGTGAAAATTAGAAAGGAATCTGATGATTACAGTCTTAGTCAATCTCATTACGTTGAATCAATTCTTAGAAAATTTAACCAGTTTAACAGTAAACCTGCAAGTACCCCATTTGACCCTTTTTGTAGACTCAAGAAGAACATAAGTAATGGAGTTTCGCAACTTGCGTATTCACGGGTCATAGGAAGTATGATGTATTTAATGAACTGTACGAGACCAGACATTGCCTATGCTGTGAGTAGGTTAAGTAGGTATACTTGTAATCTGGAACAAGTGCATTGGGATGCACTTATCAGATTGCTAAGGTATCTAAAATACACTTTAAACCTTTGTTTGAGTTATGAGAGATACTCTACAGTCCTTGAAGGACATTGTAATGCAAACTGGATAGCATACTCAAAGGAGTCTAAATATACGAGTGGATACGTCTTCACTCTAGGTCGTGGATCAGTTTCTTGGAAGAGTTCCAAACAGAACTGTATCGCTCGGTCCACTATGGAACCGAGTTTATTGCGTTAGATAAAGCAGGAGAGGAATCCGTTTGGCTAAGATGCTTTTTAGAAGACATTCCTCTCTGGCATAGGCATGTGCCAGCTATATCTATACATTGCGATTGTCAAGCTGCAATAGCTAATGCTAAAAATAACAATTATAATGGAAAATCCATTCATATTCGGAGAAGACACAATTCTCTAAAACAACTAATCTCGAATGGCGTTATTTCTGTTGACTTTGTAAGGTCTAAGGAGAATATCGCGGACCCTTTGACGAAAGGCTTGTCCAAGGAGATAGTTAGTAATGCATCGAGGGGGATGAGACTTAAGCTCATCAATTAAAACTTGCCATGAAGGATACTCAACCTTGCTGACTGGAGATCCCAAGATCAAGGTTTTGAATGAGACAACTAATTTGTGGCGGGTAAAAATTAAACACTATCAGAGAATTATTTTCTCTGTCCCTTCCGTATGGTGTAGACGTGATAGTGTGACTGCATGTGATGATGATTTATAGTAAAGTCTTAATGAGTTCTATAGTTTCAGTTTAAGATTGAAATGGGGTGTAGCAGTTAACACTCTTGATAGAACTCACCTATCTGAATGAGGAAGTGGGTCGCTTCCTATGAGAACTGAGCTGATTCTCTAGAGCATTCTGAGAAACGGGATATGTCCAGGGCCAAAACGGACACAACGACGTGAACTTAACAGCACTCTTGAGAGATATCTCGCTTAAGGAGATATTGAAGAACTACACCAAACGATGGAAGTTCAAGACATCGTGTTCACTGTCCATCAAGTAGTTCCGGTACTTCTCACTAAGCAAAGGTTCAATTCCATATGGTCACCTATTGCTTAAGAGGTATTTCTCGTTTTCTGGTTTTCTGATTTATCGCATTCTTCATTCATGTGGGGGATTGTTAGAATTAAAAGTGAATTTATTGCTTATTTACAAAAAACTGTTTTGTTACCAAAATTATCTTGATGGGACCAAAAGGTCACTAGCCTATATTGTGGGTGGAAATAAAAAATCCACTTTTCACTTCTATGTGAATGAGAAACCTTTGGTTTGTCCCATATGGGATAAACCAAGGATGAAGTCTATATATATTACCACGAAAGTTGTTTATAAGGAAAAAAAATTGTGGATTGGATATGTACTAAGGGAATGGGCTAGTGGTCAAATTCACACATGTGCGGTGCTTCGCAACGAAGCACGAACGCGGGCTTACGGAGCTTGCGTGTGTTTTTGCGTGAGCTCGGCGTATGCCAGCGTGTGCCTATCAAGATTCAACGGTTTTATTTTATTAAATTCCTTTAATAAATTTTACCGTTTCAATATTAATGATATTTATTAGAATGAAATAAAAAATCTTTTCATTAATGGATTAAATTCAAAACGAATTTCTTCTCTTATAAAAGCAGAAAAGGTTTTCATTTTTTCATCACCCCAGTCGCAGCCACTGACCTGACGACTTTTCCCCTCTTGTTGTTTTGTATGCGCACTAGTTTATTTTTCATCTTCTTCTACTGTTAAGTTCACAACGGGCCAACGAGTTTTGCTAACTGGGTTGGTATCAGGTGGTTTTATCCTGGATTCGATTTGTCATCTCTAAAGGTATAGCAACACTTTTCTAAAGGTGTACCTGACAAATATCGAGTTAAGGGCAGTCTGTTGAACAGGCGACTCCAACTCTTTGTGCTTGTGTGATTGTCTGAAGTGTGCTATCTTTTCTAACCCTTAACTATTTTCAAGCTTCTGTTTGGTTTGTTCACTGTTACAGGAATTATTTCCAACACATACAAGGTCTTCCTATGTCTCTTAATTTCAAAGGATGTAAAAACTTTACACCCGACTACAAAAGATGAAGATAGATATAAGAAAATATTAGGTTTTGTATTATTTATATACTTAGATTTAGAAATGAAAAGCAATAAATTAATAAAGTAAAAGTAAAAAACAAAATAATTAATATTATTTTAAAAAAGAAGATTCTCAAAACAAAAAGTAAATGTTACTGATTTTACCGGTCATCAATGTCTCCCAATGGGTTTAGGTGGTCCTATACATATCCACTGTGTACTACAGTACCTGCACACATTATGAATCATTCATTACATATTTAAGACATTTAACAACACACAGGTACAATCGAGACACACAAAACAAATACTTACTTGGTCCGGTTAAGATTGAACTTAAGCAGCACACAAGTAGAGTGTATACATGGGAATTACCTCAACTGCCACTGTCTGCAACTACAAGTTTGTTCAACCATATGAGCATCTGAATACATTCTTTGAGACTTTATTTGTGACCTCATATGTCTTAAACTCCTCTCCAGTTTCAACATCTAAATTTCCTCTAAATTTCTTTATTACTTCAATAAGCTCTTTAGCTTTAGGTACCAGATCACCGAAATTAAATATTTTATCTAGGTTCCTCCTCTTGAAATACATGTCGTTCACCAATTGAACATACATAGTGGTTAACATTATCACAGGTAAGTTTCTAGGACTTTGCATTAAAACTTTCTGAAAAGTTGTTATTTACATGTTCACAAGCAACATCATATGGGTACCATGACCTTGCCCAACATTTTGGGTCCAAATCCATCAAATATTGGTATGATGTTTCATCACATTCAAACATTGCATTCATATGTACCTAGATAATAAATAACATATATAAATCTTGTGTCTATTTTTGCATTTTTAGGAAAATTGACTAACAAATATACCTTCCAGTGATACAACTTATATGCTTTGGCAGTTTTTCATAGAAGATTGGTTAGTTTTGGAGACCTGAATCCAGCAGTTTGGAAATTCTTGTAGAGATGCCTGCTAGGAAAACATGTCACCATCAACAAAAATAAAATATATATGAATAATTGAAAAGTAGAGAAAAAATATTACCTAAAGCAATATCTAAGATTTTCCAAAGGAAATAATTCTCTAACAGCTTCATGTAGGCCCTTCAGTTTATCAGATATAAAAATCAATCCAGGTATATCTTGTATCTTTGTCTTCAGTTTTTTTAAGAAAATGAACCAATTTGCTTCTGTCTTTGACCTACAAATAGTCATACTAAGGGGGAATAGACCATTCTGAGCATCTAAGGAAGTTGCATCTAGCATTATACCAACTAACTTACCAGTCAAGTGCATTCCATCTAGACCTATTACTAACCTACAACCATTCAAAATACCTTGAATTTGTGCAGTGAATGACAAGGTCAAACTCTTAAAATTGTCATTCAATCCATCATTGGCATAAGTGAAGTGGCATATGCTTCCAGGATTTAAAGTTGTGGAACTTTAGTGTATGACTCCTCAAAAGTACCATTCAGCTTGCCAAGAACCAAATTCTGAAAGGAAAAAAGTAAGTTTGAAGTCGAATTTTCAAATAAATTCTAAAATTAAGAAAAAAAAAACAGAAAAAGCTTGAGAAAATTGATATATACCCTTGCATCATTTGTGACCCATAAAGGAATTTCAACCTTCAATTTAGGCCAAATGACATCTTTTGTAATTTTTGTGCTTGTCTCTAATGATGTTGTAGTATTCATTGTTTGCATCAGGTAATCTGCTACAAAACTAGAAATGCACTTTGGATTTCTATCATCACCATCCTTTTTACATGTTTGCGTCAGGTAATAACTTCTGATTATGACAATCATCTCACCAGGTAACTTCCTTGCCTTCACATGCCAATTACAATCATTATTTTGGTTCCTGAACTTGCACACAACATACAACCTTGTCTTATCTGTCTTGGTTACAAGATACTGCATATGCTTCATAACTGTATATTGCCTTAGATGCTTCGTAAAATGAGGTACATCTTCAAATGCCATTTTATTGGACAAAACACCAAGTTTAGGCTCAGGAGTATCTTCATGGACCATAGTCAAACCTTCTTCATCTGCATGGTTGACAAAATCTTTTTCCCACTCAACACATTCCTCTTCAGCCATCTCATATACAGGTATACTTGTACTTGCAGGATCATTAGCACCCAAATTCTTATCACCAACATCTTCATTTACTTGAGCATTTCCATTCATATTCCATTATTCATCACCATTATTCATCACCATCACCAACTTCTTCATTTCCAACACACCCACTCACAAAATTTTCATAATTGCTTATTTCACCATCTTCATCTTCAGAATCCTCTTCATCTTCACTAAAGTGATGTTGAAAGTATGTCTATCATCCGGATGGAAATCATCTTCAGCCTCATTCATAAGATTCACTGGGTCTTCATCAATACTAGCATCTTCAACAATTGTAGCATGTGTAACTACATTATTCCAGAAACATCCTTCTTCTTTTTCATGCTTAAATTCCAATCTTTTTGGCTTTAATTCAGTCTGGTGTTGCTTGTTAGATTGCTTATTCAATATTAGATACCTCCTAACTTTAGTCTTACCAACAACTTTTTAGTCCCCCATTTATTAGGACTACTAACTTGTGTTACAACACATTGACTAACAATATCACCAACTCCAAGATCAACACTTATACTAACATCATCACCAGTTTTTCCATCAAAACCAAAGTAAGGTTTTCCATCAACAATAACAACTTGTAGGCCAATATAACCATCATCATCTGTTTTCTTATTTTTGTACATTCTAATCCATTCTTTCTCACATTCACACAAATCACCATCCATATCTAATAACATAAGATATATTGATTTCTCCATACCAACTGAGACCAACCTACTCTTTATCCTCTGTATGAAACTACAACCACTAGTACCATCTTTAACATCACATAAATACATATTCCTATATTCATCACTATTTAAGACAGTCACAATAAAATCTCTACTACAATCCATTTTTCTCCTAAAGATTGCATTGTTCAAATCAAAATATTATGAAAAAGTTCATTCTAAAACACAATAAATGAAGTAAATCCTCAATTTTAGTTTTAATTCGTTCTAACATGATATTACTAAACCTACTTTTAAAAAATCCTTAATTTCATGCTAATATACAATTTCAGAAACAATTCATGCTGATTCATAATTAGTAAACCTAATTTGATACCTAATTCATGCTATTTAGAATTGATTTTACTAATTTAATGCAATTGAAATTTTAAATTCAATTCCAGAAAATCCCTTTCAATTTCGGTAAAACCTAATTTAATAAAACCCTATAATTTCTAACAATCGAAACATGTTAAATAATACATCGAGGTCAATTATAAACCCTTGATTAGGCAAAGAACGGAAAACCCTCAAATATTTGAATGAAGCCTAAATATCAAATTCAAATAAATTTTTTTTTCTCATTTTCAAATAAATACAACCAATCATGTGATTCAACCGAAATCAGCGGATGAGTTCGATTTACTTACTTAATCTGATACAAAAACACCTTCGTCATCAAGTATCTTTTTCTTCAACTGAAACTTCCTTCTTCTACTGTATATAACTTCTTCTACCGAATCTGTGAGATTCTAGGACTGCAATAATGAATCTGTGAGCTTTTACCTACTCGTGAACACCATTCTCTTTGTCTTCTCCATCATCCAATCTATATTTTTCTTTTCTCTACCTCAGTTTTCTTTGGTCACGGATACTTTTCTCTTCTGAATATTCCCGATGAAGAAGCTCGATCTCTTTAGGGTGTGTTAAACCAGCAAGTGCCAATACCTTAGTGTGAAAACAGACACATGTTAAATCATCAGGCCACCATAATGACCTATTTAGGCCGTTGGATATTTGTGCGCATGGCAGTATCTGGGGCATTTGGGTCTTTATACCGCACGTGACTAGCCACACACTTAGACTAAACCTAGTTTCTAACGAATTAGGGCACTTTTCTTGCTTTTGAAAACTCGGGGGCAGATTTCCAATGTTGACATCTGTTTTGGGGCATTTTTTCTTTTTTCCCTTGTCTATTCTGGGGTGGACTTTTTCTGGGATCATTTTCAGCAGACTTTTTTTATCTCAGCTTTCATCCAATCTTGATTTTTCACAGAGACCTCAATTTGATCTTTCATTACTTCCAAATCCTGAGAAGATTACAGATAACTTCAGTTGAAATCATAGTCCCTTCTTCAACTTCTTGTTTATTGTGAGCATACTTTTCGTACACAACATAATTAGTCGGGACATAATCAGAGCTTGGTTTTCCTTGGCTCAAGCCCACCCTAAAATCCGAAAAAACAATTTTATGATCAATTTTTAGTGGACTAATAAACCGTGTGTAACTTTCAAGATTTAAGCCCGATACAAAAAGATGGTCCAACCCATCTCATATAGGATTCCTAGTTCCTCACAAGTATTATGTCCAGATTTTAAGTCCTCCCTGCAGCACTTAAAGTGTTGGTTGGGGTAATAATCTTTTCCCCCTATATATAGGGTTTGTGGATATATTGTGTAAATATATACGAAAAGAGATATTTTATAAAAGAATCATATATTTTTAGTCATATTAGAGTCTGAATATGATATATTTATTAAGATATCCTTATTAAATAGTTCAATTAATTACTATCCTAACCTAGTTAAATACTTACTTAAACTAGGCTTTACGGCTACATTTTATGAAATGATATTATTGTGCATGAGTCATGACTATAAATACACCCATTAGATTTGAATTTGATTGGAAATAAATCTTTCTACTGATGAAGTTTTTTTATATCTTTCTATGAGAAAATGATTGTAAATCATCATCACATTGATCAATTTGAGACACAGTGACCATTCGATAGCTAATTGATCAAATTCATCAACTTATTCAAAAATAACCCTACCAGCTAATTCATTATCTACCTAGCTACCTGAACAGCAGTAGACCCCTTTCTCTCATTCTCTTAAGCGCATGCAGGCAAAAGCAAGCCCAGTGTGTATGAACTGTGAAATGGTACCAAAGGTTCGGGTATAGGACTGGGACTTTAAAGTTAAACAAGACAATGGAGTGAATACTACATTTTGGACAGAATTTGTGGCTGAGATCAGATGGAGGAACAAGCTGCTGCAAAGATTGTTACCACCGAATAGTGATGGACCGATGGTTTTGAGTAATGGAAATTCTGCGTTTGCTTGAAGAATGATTACAGCTGCTAATGGTGTCTGAAAACAAATGGAGACGATTAGAGGGGTTTCTGAACTCGAGAGATACAAGGAACAGATGGGTTCTGATGCTGTTACTGTCGGTGATAATGGTGTTGAATGGAGGAGATAATAAATGTTTTGAGTTCCTGATGGACTATGATAAATGGGTTATGTATGAATTGAATTTGTTGGAATTAGACAACTAGAGAAGAGGACTTCTTAATGCACAAGGACACCATCAAGTTGTGCTCATAAAAATACTTAAACCGAAAAATTTTAGAAGAAAGAGATTTTTCCACAAGATGGAAGGAGATGGAAAAGGATCAGAGGGTTAAACATTTTGACAATATTTTAACTGTCAATGTTAGTCGGCTGATAGTCAAGGTGTATGATAAAATATAAAAGTTAGCTAACGATTTTTTAACGATCATCGGTTAGTTTATGATCCAAATACATCAACGGCATATCCTACTGTGGTTATCATTTTCATGATTACCACAACCAAAAAATTGAAGTTAAAAATAAAACCAAAAGCGTAATTAAAATCATCACAAACAGATTTAACGTGGTTCGACAGAGATTTACGTACATCCACGGATAATGAAAGTTAATATTCTTATTCATTTTTGGGTTACTGAAGATTTTCCAATCTTCCTCCTTACAAAAGAAAAACCAGCTAAAAAGTCCTCTTCTCTAACATATTAAAATTGTATATAAAGGGGTGAAAGAAATAACATTTTACTAAAAAAACCCCTTGCCCTTATCTTCAGTGCAATAATAAGCTATCTGTTTCATCATCACATTTTGCCATGTGTCAATGTAGTCCGCTACGTGTCGATAGTGATATATCACATTTTTCCATGTGTAGATGAAGTACGCCACGTGTCGATGTTGATCTTATCCCTAAATGACCTTAATCCAATTTTGGTACGGGTAAAAGATGGTACGGGTTGGAAAATGATATGGGCTTGCGGGCAAAAATGATGATGATGCGGTCAAAATGTTGCGGGCATGATTGGTGAGGAAGAGATGCGGACATGATGCGGCCAGTCAAAATGGTGCGGACATGGTGCGGCATCTTAACTAGCCGAAGGAAGCTTCTAAGCACTTGACTGCCTTTGTGGATGGGAACAATAATATGGAGTTTAATGGGCTGCTTCTGGATGCGGAAAAATGTAGCTTTAATGTCGGAAATTCAAATGTTGAAAGTGAACGGGAAAGAATGGTTTTGGTGCTGTTGTGTTGCGGCATGAAATGATAAAATGGTTGCGGGAAGAAATGATGGGATGTAGTGCGCGAGTGATGGAAGTGACAAAGTGTGCGGGTCTGGGCTTTAGTATTGAAAGATAAATTGTGCTGCGGACATCACTTGAACTGCTCCAACAGTCAACAACTCAATTAAGTAATATTGATGCGGACTTGATGGGGTGAGATGGGCTGCTGTTGCGGTCAAGATAGACTTTGGTGTCGCAGACAAATTTTGAGCTTTAGCTGGGTTACTGTTGCGGGCTTATGTATTCACAATAATGGTACTCACAGTAATATTGATGCGGACTTGGGTTGTTTGTTGCGGGCTTGAGCTGTAGTATCTTTAATGGTATTAAGTAGAGCAACTCTATCTTCTAAAACCTTAGTTTCTTCTAGGCAAGCAACAGCCATCAATCCCATTACTGAGTTACTGAGTAGCAGCCTTAGTATTGCGGGCATAGAGAAACATGATGATGGGCTGCGGTTGTATGTAGAAATGCAAATAAAGTTGTGCTTATGCGGGAAGAACAATAACTCCACTGTTTGTATAAAGCTTTGTACTATGGACCATTTTGATTGAGCTATAGTATTCGAACACCCATGGTGCGGTACGTCAACTTCCTATTATATATAATTCACGTAGTTAAAAATTTTAAGGTTATACGACTGTCGTTGTTGCCACATATTGGAATAGATTTTTAATACTAACATCTATAATCAAAATCCGAACTTAATAAAAAATATACGATCTTTTTATAAAATATTTTACACGGAAATTGGGCTGGGTTAGTTCAGAAAGGCAAGTTCAGTGACTTTAGATGTGTCAGGGAATAGGTTTGAAAGTATGGCATGTATTAATCAAAAGTAATTAATTTATCCCATTTCTTAAACACTTGTAATTCGATTGGTTAGGTAGCACTTCACCTTCCACATAATTTACACATAAGAATCCTGCTCTGACGAGATTGACCTTATAACAACTGCAATAAGGTCGCACTTCTAGACCGTTAGATTACTGAGTCATAGAGATATACATTTCATACGTGCAAATATTATTCTCTTCTATTTTTATATATCCTCCATCATTTATTATTTGTTTACAGGTTCATTCTAATTTATTAGAAGCTTTTTTCTTTTAAACAAAAAACAAACTTTGAATTTCATATACCAAATTCTGGTTCGTTACTCCATCTCCCTGTTCCTGTTCTTTCACAATATCTTTGTCTATTGTAATATAATACTGATAACAGAAACTAAAGTTTATGAATTCTTCATTCTTTTAATTCAAATCTTCGATTCAATTCCTCTTCCTAGATTTAGCCAAATTTCATTGTTGGGTTTTCTTATGGGATCATTGAAGTTTCTATAATTAATTCGTGTTTCATTTCCTGCAGCTGGATATGGCAATGTAGGACAACAAGCTATGTCGGAAAGAAAACATGATTACTAATTTCTTTACTGCACAAAAGAAAAGGTCAGTTCAATTACTTCAAATTTTCGACCATTGATACTGGTTTTTGGTGTTACTGATCACATCTCATTAATGGTGGTGATTCAACGAGCACGCTAAGGTTTATGGAATAGTGTACCAAACAAAAGAAGGGTTTTTGATTTGTTTAGGAATGGAAATTACTTACAGAAATAGATAAAGCTAGATAATAAAATTACACTTGATCTATAATCACTAAACTTAATCTTGATGACTTAATAATCTAACGGTTGATAAGTGCGACCTTATTACTCTTATGATAATTAATCTTTATATATAATACTCCTTTGTTTCTGAAAGATATATTATTATTTTTTTAATTTAATATATTTTAGATTAAAAACTAAATAAATAATAGTATTGTTTTTTAAAAACAGAGGTAATATAATACTGATAAACAGGTAAAACAGGTAAAAGAGAAAAACGTTAATAAATAAAAACGGAAAAGAAAAAAATAGGAACCAATATAGCTGCTACTACCTTATTTTACAATGAAAAGTTGACTGATAAAATATATCACAGTGGATTCCTAGTTCTGCCTTGGAAACCAATCTTCTCTTCTATAAAATAAAACTAGTAAAATGACATACTTGAGTCTTAGGTATAAACACATTAAACTGATGTATGGTCGTAGTTGAATCATTAACAGCTGATTGATGGTGACTGTGGTTGAACATCAGATCGTGATAGTTTATTTAAATTATTTATTTCATTTGCCAAAGACCAGATCTTATGTGGCAAAATTTTAAAGTAACAAATAAAACTAGTTTTTTTTTTCTCTTTTCTTTTTTCTGAATCATGGAAATGAAACTAGTTGAAAGTCCATATAAACTTATTTATTTCATTTGAAAGACTAGGTCTAACTAATTCTTTGCTTCGTCATCCAAAATCTTAATAATTATCACAAGAGACTATTGAAATTTGAGATGTCGACTTTTTGTGAAAGCCAAAAAGCCACATACTCTAAAGCTAAGCTATAATTGAGTTTTGGCCAAAGCATCTGCTGGGAAGAAAAACAAATATGGCTGAGTGCAGTTAAAATCCACGTTTCCTTTCTTAGAGCGTATATGTCCCACGGGGCTACAGAATTTTTTATGAGATGCAAAAGTTTTGTATAGGTTGATAAAAAGTTTAAAAAAGCTTGGAATAAATAAAGACATGCTTGGACTAGGTAAAAATGAGTCTAGGAGCCAGCGGGTAGACATGTTTAGACTAGGTAAAGGGTTTAGAAGCCAGTCCAACAGAATAGGCAACTGCCAATCTTTATCATAAGCTGGCTCCTCCCTGTATATCCGCTTAGTCCCCAGAAGATTTTTAATGTGCACCCACTTGAGAAAAACATTAACATTAATTACGTATAAACAAACCGCTTAAGTAAGCGTTTATATTGCATTTGACGCCATGTGGAGTTTTAATATTTGCCCGACGAAGTTTAACATATCATTTTAGTTTTTTTGGTTTTTCCTTATATAACAAGCCCTATTGTGCTTTCATATTTATACATGTATAGTATTTCTTGTCTCTATTATTGTTTAATATTTTTTTTCTTCTTAAGCACATCTTGTCTCTATTGTGGATGCCCTAATCCCTAAAGTAAACTTGCTATTTTGATCTTTTATTATTGAATAAAATTGTAAATTTAAAATTAGGTAATTAACAAACCTTCAGCTACATATACCCTATCTTTATAAGCCGGTCTTTTAAAATATAGAAAGGCTTATGGACTTCAAAACCTTGGAATGGCATCACATCAAAACTTGCAAACCAATTTTGAAACCGTTGGAGCAAATAATAATTACACCTTCCATCTTTTTTCATTAGTCCTATATTCTATTTTCGTATGTCTTAAGTGACCGGTTTTTATTTATAATAATATTTTCTCATTAATTTATAAACTATGTCCTTTAAAATTTTTATAATTATAATTTTTTTTAATAGAACCCAACCTAAAATCTTTAATAGTATCTCCATTAGTAAAAAATAAATTTAATTAATATCTTTTATATTTTCTTCTTTCCTTTTAAAATGAAAATATTTATAAGAAGTTAGAGGTAGTATATTATTTGATCTTATGATCTGACCGTAAAGGTATTTGTTTTTATCTTCTTTTTAATCATTCCCAAAAATAATAAAATTACCAAGTATATATTTTTTATTTACTATACATGTTTATTTTTATTTTTAGTAATAATATAGTATTTAATAGGGGTAGTTTTGGACATTCCTTTGGTCATCTTAATATCTTGACTTTGTCAAACCAGACAAATAAAAACCCGGAGGAAGTAGTTTATTATCAATTTTTAAGGTTATCATATTAGGGAAATTCCTATGGGATGGAAAAATCTTAGATTTGCTCATTTTGCTCCCACAATGGAATGGGAAAATATGAAAAACAGATGGGCAAACCAAAAGAATTGTGAGTTTGCCCATTGCGGCCAAACAAGAGATGCACGTTTCTTGTTATTCCGCACAATTTATGTTCAACTGCTGGCATCATAAGATTAGCCGTGCGGCAAGAGTTCCTCTGCGGCGCCGCCCAATAACTAGATTTAACGACTCTCTTTGAATTTTCTATAAATACTAGTTTCTCACATCATACCAAACTACACCTCCTTCAAACATCAAATATCACACAAAATCTTTTCCAATTTCAATATAATTTTTCGAAAGATGTCTCGACCCTTGTTAGTTTGTCAAGCTCTGTATATTCGAGAAGAAGATTTAACTATTTACAGAAACTATGTGCTACAAACTTAACTTGTTGGAGCAAAATATCGAGTGTGAATTTTTGACAGAGTATTTATGAAAAGTTCTGCAGTAACATCCATAACCTGAGTCGTTGTGCTTTATGTGACCTACAATCTCGTTTTAAGACAATTAACAGAGAAGTAAGTGAATTTATAGTTTTAACTATGCAAGTCAATCGATTTTGAATGAAGGGTGAAACTGATGCTGAGTTGGTAAGAAGGTATGTAGAGGAATAACAAAGATGAAAAAGGGTAGTATTCCATTTTGAAGGTTGTTTCGAAATCCTTTAGGTGTTGGACCAATTCAACCAATTTTTGTTGGATGTTGTTACACCAAGTACATCTCAATGAAGATATGCAATGAGTATAATGGTTATTTAAATTGAATGGTTATTTCTAAATGCTTATCAAGTAATGTAAGGCTTATTTTAAATCAAGTGTAATTTGATTTCAATAGAAAACAATATTTTTCACTAATTAAAATTAGAATTATATTAGTATAAAAAATTAAAGTTACAAATCTTCTAATTTTGTTTATTATTGTGTTCTTCACCTTGATTCCGCTCTCCAAGACCCGAAATATTCCCACTTGCCAACAAATTTGTGATTGAATTACTAAAAAAATAATAAAAATTACTAAAAATAAATAAATATACTATTAAGAGAAAACTAGGGTTTTTGATTCCACCAGTTAAATCATATAAAATTCTCGGACAATCTTTAACAAATATTTATATTATAACTCAAGACTTTCAAACCAAACCAATATTTATCAAAAAATATAACAGTTAAATCAAATATTATAATTTTTATTGAAATGATCGATAGTCGAAGACTACTCAAAATAATTAAAAATAAAACTGTTAATAAATAAATATTATTAAATAATTAAACCTCAAAAGAATATTTATTATAATAAACATATGATCTTCAACCCCATTAGAAAGGGTTAACTATCCATTGTTACAAAAAAAACGGAAGTTATGTTTGAATATTAGAGCCGTTGAAAGTAGAGTTGGCAATTTAACCGTTGCCGATTATACTTCTTCTTATGCCGCCAGCGTCTTTACTCCAAACGCCAGCCACTAAACTAACAACGCCCGTCTAAGCATCAACCGCACGCTTTTTCTTCGGTCGCCCCATACAGGTGCCCATGGTGGAAAATCACTTTCAGCAACCCACATGGCGACCTAAATACATAATCTGCAAATCCCCATAGGAATTGCCCTTAAATTACATTATCTTTCTTCTAATTCAATTAAATTAGTACATGCGAGTTTGCGACTAGACTAGCTTGTTGGTACCACCAATTTTTTATTTACTATCACTATCACTGATATCGGGATAGTATTTGAATACCACCACCAATAAGGGTTAACCTCGTATACAAATTTTGCTTATAAATACCGAGTGATAAACATAATCTCATCAACAAACAACTTCAATTCACTCAGTTTCAAAGAGAAAAAACTCATTTACAGTTTGCAAATCACTTTTTTGCTCATATCTATTGACATGGCAATCAAAAATTCATCAACCCTGGTTTCATTTTTGACGATTCTTGTGTTTGTATGTCTGGCTGCCGATTTTGCAAACGCGAGCCTCATCGCAGTCTATAAAGGAGCATGCGGCGGTGGTAACACAGTTATCAGTCGTTGTGGGTGCACAAATATTCCCACTGCCCATCACGGTGGTTATGTTTTTGATTACACTGGGGCTGGTATTACTTTCTACAATCAACGTGGGTGTCGCAGTAAACAAGTTCGATCTGACAGTGATATAGTTAGGTGTCTCAAGTTCCGATTCCAAAGTGTCAGAATCCACTGTTGATCAATATGAATATACCGTGTAGGCCTGGCCCGTCGCATGAACACCCAGTTTGGTTTGTTGGAAGAACGCCTAAGAATTGAATATGATCATTTGTACATTATTACTTAATTTCTATGTCTTTGTTTGTGCTTTGATTTAAGTTTACATGCTCGTTTGTTGTTGTTTTATATGGTTATATTATGTATATGTGTTCGGTGTAATTGAAATTTCAATTAAATAAAGGCCGGGTTTCAAATATATATTTTGGGTATATATACATATATATAAATCATAAAAAGATGATCTTGAATACACTGAACCGTTAGTTTTGATGATTCAACCAATTAACCTCGCTAGAAATGATCTTAAGGATAAAAAAATACTTTAAATTTCTTTTGCTATTTTATGATTTTTTATGCACTAAGCTTTTTTACTTCGCTATCAATCTTAGTAATTGATCATTTGGCCGACAGGGGTTGCCAAATTCAATGGTACTAATCCCGTTAAGGATTGGTTTTTTATATGGATTTGGTAACTGGTAACCCCTAATGTAGCTTCCATGTTTGGCCGTATTTATTTTGTGCATTATAGACTTTGGTGAATTCGAGTTCGGCCAAAAAAATATAATACCTTTATAAACTGTCAATTCATTTCTATTGTTTTCTTATTTTTATGAATAAAAACCTATTTTATTGGCAAAAAGAGATTTTTATTTTGGGAAATAATACACCAAAAATCGCATATTAATTAATGTTGGATCCCGTTTAAAAATGTGAACGGATAAGGCCGTCTTATTGAGGTGTTCTAGACAATTTTATAATGTGGGGTTTTTTTATGAGTTAGAATTTTAGTTTTAGAGAGATGAATTTATATGTCCAAAATATTTTTAGATTTTTTTTGTTGGATTTTAGGTTTTAAAATTGTAATTTAATATAAAATATCCCTAAAATTAGTTATTATCTTCAATCATTATAAAATTAGTGACGCTTATATTTTTGTTATAAAATATTTAATAATATAAAATTATCACGGTTGTCTTAATATAAATAACTGTGAAAAATTGCTTTCGTAACACTTATAGCTGTTATAAATTGACTGTTAATTAAACGAAAAAAATTTCTTTTTTAGGCCCCAACAGTTTGGGGCTCAAGGCGATGGCCTAGCTCGCATGCCCTTTAAAAGGCTCTGTGAACGGATGATGATAAGGAACTATATGCATTTTAATCCAAAAATGTTATACAACATTTGTATGTAGTAATTTTCCCCGTTCGAATTTGTACCTAAACATCAGATGTTAGCTATTTCAAAATTATTAGAAAAAAAATAATAACTTGTTTATATTTCTAAGACAAAAATTAAGATAAAAAATATTTATACATTTACTTATTGAATTTTAGTTATATTTTGGAAAAAAAGAAAATAAAAAAATAAAATGTGGAATTTGATAATCCCTGCTACAGGTCGATAGGGGTTACTAAATTTCGGATGCAATTGCTTTCATATCTGGCTAGATGCATTTCTGGATAACAGATTTCCGAATCCGATATACATTTCCGGATAGTATGATATTCCGGCCACGGATCCAGAAGGAACTTGGACTTCTAAGACATCCATTAACACCCTTATTAATTTCACCCACTTATTATCCCAAATGAAAATGCTGATTTGGAGTGCCTTGTTAGTGTCCGTGGAGAACTGTAAGGCTAGTAGAAGGTTAAATGTATTAAAATTGGGTAAACATAGTAGTTCTATGAAATAAAGAAGGAGGCCAAGGTCGAGAGAAGGAGGAGAGAAATTCTTATTCATGTGTGTAAAATATATACAAAGGTTTAAGGTTTTATTTATAGAGTTTAGATACTTGGTTCCCAAATAATAATAGGGTCCCACATAAAGTGGGCATCTATGTAATAATAAACTTCCATTTATAATAATCCTCCTAGATCGATGACCATTGTATCTAAGTTAATTTCCTCGTTAAACCTTTATCAGGAAAATCCGAAGGGACAGGACCCGATCGAAGGTAAAATAGTATAATGTGAGAAAACTTAGAATAGAATTGAACACACATATATTGCCTCGTTAAATCCTTGAGAAGGAAAACCTAGTGGAAAAAATCTTGACGGAGGACAATGAGTACAACGCGATAAGTCCAGTGAATGCACTTTAATTTGATGATGTCGCTCCCCCTAATAAGTACTTCAATTAAATCTTAGATTACAAATCTTTGAGTCAACACTCTCTAACTTTGATAATTCAATTTCTTAAACATTAGATGGTAATGCTTTCGTTAAGAATCTTCTAGTTGATGAATCCTTCTCTAGTGTTAAACAAGCGGTATTGTCTTCGAATAAAACTCTTGATGAGTCTGTGTTCTTCTTCAGTTGCTAGCTTCTCGAGATGATTTGCAGAAGTAGTTGATGTAGTTTCTTCAGCAAAGGGATAATATGTAGATACATTACCGTAAGTGAACAATGTTGTATTTGTGATCATACCTTATGTGGATCAGAATGACACCCAAACTCCTAAGGGCTTGTTATATTGATTTAGTCTAACAAAATGACCTAGTTAATTGTGGTAATCCACCAAACAAACGAAATTGATACAACTCACTGATCCTTGGATGATCACCACGTTGAATTAAATTGTCTCACTAAAAACTTTCCATCAAAACTCATATATATATATATGTACGAAGAAAAAAGAGCATAATATGAACATTTTAGATAAAAATTTAACGTCGGCGAGATGTTTCCTTGTTAAAACCTTGTCAGGAAAAAACATATAAGACAAAACCTGAAACAAAGGGAAAATAATACAACTTTTGACGATTTATAGATGCTAACTCAACTATATGAGTATTACAGAAAACATGTATCAAAATCATAATTGTAGTCTATACCAATAGACAAGTTCTATGTAAATATAATATTAAACTGCAGATTTAAGAAAAAATAATAATATTAATGTTACTAACGAGTGGATTTTTGTGTGTTTTAAGGACTCCTTAAGATACTTATAAAGTTGATATCATCAACTAATTAATCCGATTTGGTTTTGTACCAAATTTCTAAAAACAGATATATATGATTGTTAAATTTGACAT
Organism: Papaver californicum; assembly: GCA_023531435.1. Lineage (NCBI taxonomy): Eukaryota > Viridiplantae > Streptophyta > Magnoliopsida > Ranunculales > Papaveraceae > Papaver > Papaver californicum. The sequence goes on from JAJJMC010012129.1 coordinate 1,978,993, forward strand.
AATTGAGCCAGGTGGCTACTTGAATATAGTCTGAATCCTCTAAGGATTACAAATTCGAATATATTCCCCGACCATATTTTTTGTGTGAATGCAACATGAATCCTTCAAGGAATACCTCGCCAAATGCATCAAACAAGGAGAACAAAAATATTGAACAAGTCCTAGGGTCTGAGGAAAAATAAAACCCTCAAATCGTCTTTACAGGGAACATATTTCTCGTTAACGAAGCACTATAACTACACCAACCTGTAATTAATAGGTTTGGGATCTTTAAGGGGTAAGTATTGGGCCCAAATTTATGCCAATCAAGAGATTAATTCAACCTAATTTTGACTGTATTCCAACCAATCACATATGTCGATATTCCTCTCTGCAGAGAGGTTAACAACCACCATTTGTAATTATTTCAGTATTTACTGTGAATAATTGATAATCATATGATCGCATACAATTTTCAAATGTATGCATATATTAAAAAAATAATCAATTATTGGTACCAGCGCCGCGGGAATTATAATATTTTCATCTTCAAGTGAGAAGATATTATATTTGATAATGTTGATCTTGTTTTGAGAAACTCTTTTGGAGAACTATATGTAACCTCTTCTAAAACTCTATTTGTTGTTATATGTGATCGGGTTTGCCTTTTCAATAGGCATAAACTTATATATTTCGATATAAAAGCAAAATGAGAAATTTCCCACATATTATTAATGGCATCCTTTTTCGGTTGGATCATGATAGGAGAGAGATTGATATTGCACGCACAACGTGTTTACTCAAAACGATTCGTCTATAGTGTTTGTGCTTTCCTTGCCTTAATTGGCTTGAGTTGCTAGTTTTGTTCGAGATGGTTGTTGCTTGGTGGACAATACGTGTTGGCGTATGAGTGGTGTTCGGTTCTTGTGTGCTTGTTGGATCTCCGCTCTGTGCAGCAAACACCAAGCCCGATTACCTTTTAGCGAGATGGCCACAACCCGCGAACTCGTGAACCCAATATCCGGTCAGAGAACTGGTTAGCACCATCTCTCTATGCTGAGATTATGAACCAATGGCACGAAAAACGCCATGGACTAACTCCGTTGTGCAGTTTCTTTCTGCACAACCTGTCCTCAACCATGATAAAAGGAGAAGGTAGTGACAGGCTTGGCGAGACGATGTAAAACTTATCCATATCATCATGAGATGAAGCCCAAAATTATAACGTTGGGGTTGTATCCTCTTTGCGATGCGTTATGCTTAAAAAAAGCGAGCGAGCCGCCCCATGGCTATTAGAATGACTTTCATCTCTATCCTACCCCAACTTATTTGGGATTAAAGGTTTAGTTTAGGTTAGGGAGAGAAATTTATATAACTTTTAAATTAATGAATCCCAATGCCTGGTAGTGTATAGTCTCCCTCTTATTATGGTGGAAGTATTTTCATCTCATGTATGTAAACAAGTTTTGTAAAGTATTATCCGATTAGTTCAAGAAAATATACTCATAATAATTTCTGGGGTTTAACTACTACATATAATGACTTTTCAAGAGCCATTATACACATTTTCCATCAACCATGGATTACTTTTAGAACCCAAAATTTCAAAGCTTTAAGCATATAAATATCCAATAATTTTTTGACCTCTAGGGCCAACGAGAAAAAGATTTAGAATGAAATTATGGGAACATTATCAAAATAAAATTTTATCAAGATCAATATGGTCACTACAAGGACTAATGATATATGCTAACAAGCCGGGTGCACATCCACTAACCTTGAGTGTCCTACCGTATTTCAGCTACAAGTGGAACGGTTCCAAATTTCGGAGATCAATACCACGAAGAAAAATGAAAATGTTCAATATCCTTCAGGAATGCAACAATTGATTATTTACTGTATTTGCAATTGGCTTATGCCATAATAACGATATTTTATCCTTTTTGGATCGATAAAGAAAATCAATTTCAATTAGCTCATATGATTCTTTTTAAGAAATTAAATAAATTATAATCGTTATTTTTCGAGAGAAAACTCTATTCTTTGTTGACGACCTTTGAAGGAATAAAAATCAATAGGTTATTATCATAAGATAAAACACTATGCCAAAAATGATAATTTTTGACAGGGAGTTTTTCTATAAATCGATAGAATTAGAACGTTAATTCCTTTTTTATAGGACACTACTGTCAAAGCCATGTAACGTGGACCAGGCCAGTAATTTTGACGGGCTAAAAAAGAAAAACGGAATTTTTCATAGTCTTCATTTCAGTGAAATTGGAAGAGAAATTTGGGGATTTTTCTTCTTATTCCTTCATTTGAAATGAACTATGTGTTTTAGAACCCTAAGTCTGAGCATTAGAAACACTTGATTCAATTCGTGTTAATTTGAAAAATCTAAATCGAATATCAGAAATTAAACGATTTCATCTTCGAAACCTAAATCTCGATAAGCATAAACCTAATCCAGTGGAAACGAGTCTCGAAAGCAATTTCTAATTGAATCTTCAATTGCGAATCTGCGAGGAAGAGTAAATAAAGAGAATCATCAACAAAAATTGGACAAATTATTCACTAACAGAAAAAAGATGGAGGATCTGGCTGATAGGACAAGTACAATTAAGAATCAAATGGAAAAAATAAAAAATGAAAAGAAAAAAAAATTTCTAATTCCAGATAGAAATATTAATCCTAACGATACAAGTTGTAACGATTATAAGTTGCAATTAAGATAAGTTTAATCTTTCCATATCATTTTTCATTAAATGAAAGCTTTAATTTATTGATTTTGAATTAAAGATGAAACTTCTGAATAACGATTTCAAGGTTTTGGAAATCTTAAACATCAATTTTATCTTGATTTTATCTGATTCATAATCAGAATTCAGATAAGCAATCGTCTTATCCTAGTCTTTGTTTTGATATAAAGATTTCATAAAAAAATTAACAATTTTTTTTCTAGGGTTCTTGATTGAGTTTTGATCAGTCTCCCCATCCGTTTTCTCGATCGAAATTCTAAGTTCAGATTTAAATTAAGCATACCTGAAAAAAAAAATAACTGGAACTCAAGGTCAGTTATGACTGGGAAAATTAGTCTACAATTGAGAATTTTCTTTTACGACTGGGAAATGTGGTCCTACGGTTAAGTCATATATGCATATGATTGCCTTTTCAAAGCATCGACCTATCCGTATGAAAGGGATTTTTTTTTTACTGAAACTCAGGATCACTTATGGCTAGAAAACACCTACTACAGTTGGGAAATGCTATAGCTAAGGCTGGATCTTTTAAAAAACACTACCTAGACGTAAACAAGTATATATACTCATTTACAGTTAATGAATCCTTTAATTCCTAACCGTAAGAAACTACAATTAACTAATTATGGTTGGGAGTTCATAATTTCCCAACCGTAGATGGAAAAATTATTCATCTACGGTTGGGAGTCCATCATTTCCCAACCCCATCATTTCCCAACCGTATAACTGTATTTACGGTTAGGACTTCAACATTTCCTGGCCGTAAGCAGTTCAATAAGTGAAATTTCAAACCCTATCTTTATCAAATCTAACATAATTATGCAATCGAATTCATAGAAAAATAACAGGGTTTTCGATTCCTAGCTTGTATAAGTTATTTCTGAAGGATCTATTGGAGTTTTCTCTTCTTCACTGGTCGATTGTTGATGTGGTTATTCGATTTCTTCATCCGATCTTGAACTTATATTTGATTGAGTAACTGGTTGTTTTCCTTCTCTTTGAGTATCACCTTTGAAAACTTGCTTCGACCTCATTTTAATTTATAAAAAAAGAGTTTAATCGGCGATGAATGATTTTGAGTCTCAACGATTAATCGTCATTTGAAGAGGAAAAATTGAAAAGATGAAGTGGACAAGAAGAAGACGAAACAGAGGTGAAGTGAAGGAGATAATGAAAACATAATCAGATTTTTTTTTTTTTTTTAGATTTAGGTTGGCTATGGAGGAATGGTATTTTTGATATTTGACATAGCTATTGAGTTCTCCCCTATCCATATGTAGAACGATTGAATCCTATATAGCCCTCAAAACTGAAAAGATGCAGCCCTAATTATAGGTTTGGGTCCCAATATGCAAAACTGATTACTGATTCTAAGATTAAGTCTCCACTCAGATGAAAATTGGGTTCTTCTCCAAAGGCGATTTTTAGGCTATTTCCCTGTGAACCCTGGTTTTCTTTTTCATGCATGCTTAATTTGTCTTAGTGTTCGTGTCTTGCTTTGGTAGATCATGCATGATTTCTATTTGCATCTATTAGTCTTTATTATGATTGTTTTAGGTATTATAATTATTTTATTTTGTTTCCAAGTTTACCAAACACTTTTACAACTCATTAGTTTCATATGCAGTGTGTGTTTCAATCTTGGTTTCTATCTATTATGTCTCATTCACACCCAATTTCAAAATAACCCCTGTCACATCATACCTTCCCCTCTTTGTAACCATCGACCTTCCCATCTTTTTCAGTTTCTCTTGTCAATTTTCCCCATCTTCTTGCCTTCGTGACTATGGCTTCATCCTCAACATCTGAAATAAAAAGTCTTTAAAATCAACTGGAAGATACAAACTTGAGTGATTGAATTGTCATATATGAAGACTTTTATGTTCAAAAAGGGATTGATAACTAGTCAAAAAATATTGTAGCAAAGGTTTTCTATGATAACATTATGTCAATGGGGGTTGCTGAAAGAGCTGCTAAACGCATATGGAAAAATGTTGGAAACTCTGTTTTCAACCATCATAACAAAAATATGTACATCATAAAATTTGAAAAGAAGCAGATAAGAACTTTATTTTGAAGAAAAAATACTCATCATTTGGAGGTTATCTTATGTTAATGCATCAACGGATCCTATAGTGGATGTTTCTAAACTGAATTGGAATCAAATTAAAGTTGAATTTGAATTATGAAATCAACCACAAGAATTTCAAACTCAAAAAATTTGCAAAAAAATGGGTGGTTTGATAAGGGTTCATGGTAAAGTAGATCCGCCTAATGGCATTGCAACTCCTCATAAAAGGGTAACTATAAAGGCAATAATCATTGTAGATACACCATGGCGTAAAGGAATTACAGTGGAAATAATCAATGGGGAAGAAGAAACTTATATACTTTTTTAAAAATTCAATCAGCCATTCAAGTTATGTCCAAATGTTATGTAGTAAATCATAATTCAAGCCAATGTTCAAAAATTACCAACCAATTATTTAGGGAATTAAACAAGCTTCATAGATTCTTCATAACCCGTCATAATTCTATTCCTACATCTTCAAAACACCCAATGCTTCCTCTTATCTGTACCAGTTCAACTAACCCTCATACTCATCAAGTAAATCCTAATAATTCTCTTACACATATCCAAAATGAAATAAGAGGAGGAAAAAGACTAGAATGGAAGAAGTCCTAAAATCTGAAAAGGTGGTTATCTTCATCAACAATGAGAAACAAGAAACCATGGAAACACACAGTTGCAATCTTGCCATCTTGGACCTAATGAGAAGGTTTACCCTAATTTCCTAATTTCAAACTTCTTTACTTACTATAGCTATTTCATCTTGTTTCTGTGTGTTTTACTGCAAAGTTCCATTGCTTCTGTTTTAAAAGTTCAACAGTCTTTCTTTATCTTAGAATTTTCTAGGTTTGCTATCTTAGCTCTTAATTTCAGTGTGGTAAAAAGTTTGTAATCTTCATTCTTGTCCTACATCAAGTTTGCATCCTCATAGCTTTATAAGTCTAGTTTTTTGTTATTGTTTTTATGATATGAAAATTTTGGCATGGAATGTTCAGGGGATAGGAAACCATAAACTGAAAAATCACCTTAAAAGTGAAATAACTTCTCATTCCCCAGAAATAATTTTTTTTGTCTGAAACTAAAACTAGGGAAAAGAAAATGCATTTCATACTCATGGAGTTTGGTTATCCAAATTTCTAGGTTCAAGGGTCTATTAGCCTCTCATAAGGTTTAGCTGTATTATGGAAAGATGGATTCCAAACAAAAATCCTTCAGAAGGAGATAAAACTTGTTTCTTTCCTTTTAAAGACAAATGCATCTATAGGTTCATGGATTTTATCTTGTATGTATGGGGCTCTTAAAGAACATGAGAAATTGGCACAAAAGAATGTCATTGAGATGATAGATATGAATTATAATCTCCCTTGGGTATTAATAGGATACCTAAGCACAGCTTTGCATGAATCTGAGAAAGAGGAAGGTACTTCCAGCACTTAGAAAAATCACTTTTTTGCTTCTGAGACTATTTGGCAATTGGGTCTCAAAGATGTTATGTGGTCAGGGGACCCATATACTTGGTCTGATCATTGTTAGGGAGACTCTCTTATTAGAGTTAGGCTTGATAAAGCTTTATCTAATTCAACTTGGAATTCTAATTTCTATCATGCTCAATTAAACAACTTGTTACCATTTTGGTCTGACCATACTCCTGTGCTTTTAGTTACTAATCCTACTACTAGAAAGGCTAAGAAACCTTTTAGACTATTTGAATATTGGATTGGGCATAAATATTATAAAAATATGATTAGGGATGCTTGGAATGAGCCATCTACCAATATGCAACCTGACACTCTTCGATCTAAACTCTTAAACACTCAACATGCTTTAAATGTTTTGAGTCAAGCATCTTTTGGAAGCATACAAAGTAAGATCAAAAATATCAAATCTAAATTGTTACATTTGTCTAGGAATAATATTAGAGATGAACTAACTTCACAATATAAGCAAATGAAACTTGAGCTTGCACATTATTATGATGTTAGAAGCAGTCAACTAGAATAGGGGATTTTCTAAGACCAACATCTTTGACAAATCTCTAGAGACAATTACTTTGTTTATGGATAGGAGTACAAAATATTTTTGTGCTAGAAAAAATTTTAAGAGAAGAAGAAATCATATATATTCCTTCCAAAATGGTTTAATTAGGTATGTGGTGTAGGGAAAAAGATCAACTAGAAATTTGTTGAATGTTCATTTCTTGAATATTTCGACTTCTAATTATCCTTCTAAGGATCAATAGTTATTGAATATGATTTCTCCTTGCATTTCTGAAACTGAAAATGAGACTCTTCTGAAGATCCCCGATGTTAAGGAAATTAGGACAACTATAACCCAAATTCCTTCTTGGAAAGCACCAAGGCATGGTGGGTTTCAAATCGATTTTTATAAACAAAATTGAGATTTAGTAGAGGAAGATATTGTTGTTTTAGTTCATGATTTCTTTAAACATCCACAACTGAATCCTGATTTGATTTATACTTTATAGACCTTGATTCCTAAAGTAGAATGTCATGTTAATCCCTCAGACTATAGACCTATTAGCCTATGCAATTCTACATACAGCTAATCGTCAATAGAATGAAGCCTTTAATGTCTAAGTTAATTTCTCCTTATTATAAATCTGCATTTGTCCCATGAAGGAATATACAGGGTAATATAGTTATTTGATAGATGCATTATTTGTACTAGTTTGATACTTTAATTCATTTATTTCTTGTGAATTTTCATATCATCATGCTTTGATTTGTTTTGTTTTTGAGTTCTTTAGGTGTTTTGGAGACTAATCAACCAAAGAATAAGAAAGGAGTTCATTTTGGCACATTGAAAAAGTTAGAGCTGAAAAGATACTTTTGGAGTGAATATCCAGAATCACCTACGGCTAGGAAAGTCTCACGACCCAACCGTAAAACAAGTCGAAGAAAAGGACCAAAATCTAGAAGCACTTATGGCTAGGAAGATTCCTCGACCTAGCCGTAGAACTGGGAAGCTGAAGATTTATGTCAAAGTTACGGCTAGGAATTCCACTCAACCCATCCGTAGAAGAATCCAAGTTTACAAGATTAGTGTCAGGGCCAGATTTACGACTAGGAAATCATTCAAACCTATCCGTATACAAGATGGACCATTGAGACAAGAATTCCAGGCTCACTTACGGTTAGGAAATCATTCCTAAGCTATCCATAAAATATGATGAAAATATATGAAGATTTAGAAGATACCATCTTATAGAGGACGAAGAGACGAAACCAACACAAAAATAATAAGATCAATCAGACGTCAGATGAAGGAGTTATGGCCAAAACAATGAGGAAAGAAATCAAAAGTCAGGCTTAGCTACGGACAGGAATCCCAAAAACCTAGCCGTAAGTGACCCTGAAATTGCCCAAAAACTCAATTTGACTTACGGTTGATCGTGGAAGGAAACCTAGCCATAAGTAAAGTGTTTGGTGCAAAATTGGACTTCTAAAAAGTGGAAAACCCGGTTCCGGAAGGATTATAAACCCGAGATATCATGAGTACTATATAAGAAGACTCTCAAGACACTAGGGTTTGTTTTATTTGCTTTCTTATATATTTTGCATGGATTTTGAGAAATCCATGATGAACTAAACCTTTCTTATTAGTTAGAGATGTAGTCCTAAGTTGGAAAACATGTTTATTAATTGAAGCATTCATTCTCATATGTTCATGATCTCTTCAATATCGCTTATGTTCTACCGTTAATAACGCCATATATAATTGATTGTTTGTTTGTTTAAGTCGCGAATTAGATGAGCATGCATTGATATCTATAGCTAAACTAGGGTTTAAGATCTGGAATTGTCGAAAGATCCTTGTTACAAGTAGCATAACATAGTTGTTAATGACGGGATGTTATCATGCAATTATGTGTATAAGCGTGACCTAGGTTAAATACGTGTGGCTCTTGCGCCGGATTAGAATAACCTCAACTCATAAAGACTATTACTTTCATTGGGTTAAACTTGAGTGGCTCTTGCGCCAAGTTATTCATTGAGAAGGATTCAAAGAGTGGCTCTTGCGCCTTTGATGATAATATGAGGAGTAAGCCTGCTGTATGATGTTTAGGGTTATTGATATTGAGAGATAATGAATATTGAGTATGATTCAGTTGATAACAGGTTGGAAGATGGAAGATGAAACCTTTAAACAACATTCTTTATCTTTGATATTCATATTAATTTGTTTATCTAGTATAATTTAGTTATACTCACAATCAAAACCTCCCTGTTTACATATGTAATCGAAAATACTTAACAACCCATATCTCCCTAAGGAACAAACATGTTCTTACTACTTATGAAGTAGAGAACTTAAAAATAATTTTGCTTGGATGACAACCGACCATTATTTCCCATGAACTGTTAGATACAATAAAAAAGAAAAAGGATAAATATGGAGTTATGGCTGTTAAAATAAACATGTCTAAGGCACTTGATCGCATAAAATAAAATTTTGTCATTGATATTCTTTTACAACTTGGTTTTCATAAATAATGGTATGATATGATTTTGCAATGCATTAATACAACATCCATTGCCATACTCTTGAATGGTTCCCCTTGTCAACCATTTTATCCTACTCGTGTTTTACGACAAGGAGACAACTTGTCCCCATATTTATTTATAATTTGTATAGAAGCATTGTACAGACTTCATTCTCATGTTGAAACTAATAAGCTAATCCATGGAGTTAAACCATCCAAGTGCAGACCATCTATTACTCACTTATTTTTTGTTGGTGATGTGTTATTATTTCTTAAAGCTAAACCATCTGAGTTAAGATATGCACAAGATATTCTACTAAAATTTAGTATAACTTCTGGACATGTAGATAATCCTCTTAAAAGTGTCATTGCTTTTAATAAAAAAATGGTTAGAAGTAGGCAAACTAAATTAGATAATTTGCTTCAGATGAATCCCATGAAGCTTACTGATAAGTATCTAGGGGTACCTTTGTTTTTTAATAGATATAAATCTTTATGTTTTCAGCCATTGATTCAGCAGATGTAGTCTAAACTAGATGGTTGGAAACAAAAACTCATTCCTCAAGCAGGAAGAGCAATCCAAATCCATTTATTTTTTTTTAATTCTGTTGATATGTATCAAATGACATGCTTCCCTTTTCCTGACTCTATTTTTAAGCAATTAGATTCTATGCAGCGTAGATATTGGTGGGTGCATGGGCCAAAAAAGAAGGGTTTAAACCCTAAAGATTGGAAAAGCTTATGCTTACCTAAGCGGTAAGGAGGTATGGGATTCAAAAATCTAAGGTATTCAAACATTACTATGCTAACAAAAACGGCCTGGAGAATAGTCAAACAACCAGATGCCCTATGGTTCAAACTCCTTAAAGCTAAATATTTTCCTAAACATCATCATTTACATTATACTCTTACGAAAAAATGCACATGGGTCTGGAAAGGCAGTACTCAAGGATTATATATAGTTAGAAAATATCACAGATGGAAGTAGCTACAAGGGAAAATATTAGTATTTGGTTAGATAAATGGTTTGATATGGGAACTCAGTGCCTTGCTAGACCTACAGAACATCATTTGCAGAATTACATTTGGTGTCTCAATTGATAAACCCCTATGCTAATGAATTGGAGGAATCTGCTCTAGCTGAACTTTTTACTAATGACCAAATTAGCCAAATATTAAAGATTATAATCCCAAACAATCTGGTTCTGTCTATCTCCACATAGTTTAGATATTTTTCCTAATTTCTCTTCTTTAAAAGACTAGATTTTTAGTTGGTTTGATATTAAACCATCTCAGAACAATTTAAAAAACCAGACTTTATTTGTCACTATTTTGTGGTAGATTTGGAAAGCTCGTTGTAGGGCAAACATTGAAAATAAAAACCAATTCCCTGTGATTACTATTAAGAAGTTACAAATGCAATTAGAAACTTTGTTTCAAACCCTATAGTTATATAATCGTCTACAACTTAATATCTTGTCTGGATCCATTAATAATGCTAAGCATTTATTCACTCCTTATTTCCACAGTCAACACTTGAATAATACTGTAATTTTAGTGGATGCTTCCTTGGGGAAACATTCTATGTTTGCAGGGTGTGGATTTCTTAGCTTTCACCCCAATGGAATATTTGCAGTAGCCACATGTTGGACTTCAACAATATCATCAGTCAAAAGCTCAGGCTCTCATTTCAGATGTCATAGATAAGCAACTTAAGCACACAACTTTTGTTTTGGATAACTCACCGATCAATGCCATTAATGGAGATCCATCCTCCATCAATTGGACTCTTTTCTCCTACATCAGTGATTGTAAAAACGGATTAAATATGTTTAGTAACTCAACTTGTAAGTTTGTAAATAGAACTTTTAATGGGGCAACAGATGCTCTTGCTAAGCTAGCTAGAAAAAAGCATCTAAATTTTGTTTGGGACCACAGTCCCCCTAGTTGTATATCTGGAAACTATTTCCTTTTTGTAATCTCTAAGTTAGGTGGTGACATCAGAAGAAATAGATTGCTTGAAGTGTTGTCTGATCCTACTTTTTTTATCGGTACTGCACCCTAAAATTGAATGAGGTATAATATAAATGAGGCATTTATATGCTTACTTCTATGTTGCTATACTATGATGAGATTCCTTTTCCTTAGTACCCATAACATTTCTAATTTTTTTTCTTTCAAAAACACTAAAAGTATACTAAAATTGATAGCCCAAATATAACTACAGCTTTGTTTCTAGAATTTCTTTTTAACTGGGATCCATATGTTCACACACAAAAAAGAAACCCTTAAATCTTAGGGTGGTGGAAGGAGCCACATCAACAACTATGATTGAACTATCAATTTTTGTCTACTGTAATGGCTTCGTTTTTCTTTCCAATTTTCATGCAATCTATGTACTTTCTTGTCAATTTAAGTTCTGCTGCAGGTATAAGTCACCATGTGGTAAACCTCTCTCTCTTTTTATTTGTGTTATTTTCTTTTTAGAACATCATTTTATATCCTCTTAAAGAACACCACATGCCCTCCAGTTGTATATGTGGAAACTATTTTCCTTTTGTAATCTCTAAGTTTGCTAATAAAGCTTCATTTCGAAAGAAAAAAAAAAGGATTGTTGATTCTTAGGGTAACAAGGTGTTATGATGAATAATCTATACATGTGGTGACATCAGAAGAAATAGATTATTTGAAGTGTTATCCGATCCTATTTTTCTTTTCGGTATTACACCCTAAAATTGAATGAGGCAAATAAAATATAATATAAATGAAGCATTTATATGTTTACTTCTCTGTTGCTATACTTAGATGGGATTCCTTTTCCCTAGTACCCATAACATTTCTAAATTTTTTTCAAAAACACTAAATATAGACTAAAATTGATAGCCCAAATTTAACTAAAGTTTTGTTTCTAGAATTTCTTTTCAACTGGGATCCATATGTTCACACACAAAAAAAACCCCTTTAAATTTTAGGGTGATAAAAGACGCCACATCAGCACCTATTATTGGACTATCAATTTTTTGTCTACTGTAGCGGCTTCGTTTTTCTTTCCCATTCAATCTATGTACGTTTTTGTCGATTTAAGTTCTGCTGCAGTTATCTATTTCTATTTTTGTTATTTGCTTGTTAGGACATCGTTTTATATCCTCTTAAAGAACACCATTTTGCGTCTACGGATTGACTGTGGAGATAAGAGAGAATGGAGAGCGTATCCATATCAAGCGATAAACCACACTTCTCAATTGACATCAAAGTATACATGACGTTTATTTCTTATCTCACCTTAATAGTTGGGGACTAATGTTAGACTTAGTCAAAGGCGAAAATTTGGGTGATTTTCTAGGCTTCTCCGGTGTCGAAAGTAGGAATTGCAGCAATCATTTCAGGTAATTCTTGTTGGATATAAGCATCTTAGAGGGTTATCTAAGAAGGGCTACTTGTTTTCGAGACTTGATCTTGAATCTCTGATCATTAGCTTTTGATTTCGGTGAGACCTAGAGCTAGTTTTATCATTTAACATGGGTTAGATATCATTGATTTCTTGTGTGATTGAGTGGGATTGTTGACTGATTGTTGTGAGAAGTAAGGTCTCTGGAAGGGTTTCAATCATATGATTTTCGACTACAGATTTATTTTTGAGGGTGAACTGGCTTGAAAGCTCTTGGCTTTTTCTCTTCTTTTTATCATGGTTTTTGCTTAGTAGATCAGTATGGTGAGGAAATTTGTATCCGTAGGGAACAAATCATTCGAGATAAGAGTTTTCTGGGATGATAGAGAGGTTACAGTGCGCATAATTGAAAGATCAAGAGGTTTCACAAATGTTGTCTGGATTCCCCTCCACATGGCTAGATGGCTTTTACAAACTCTTAAAGAAGCTGAAGTACTCTTTAGAGCCTCATGGAGACCACAATACTGGAGATTACCCAGTGGAAAGGCTGCTTCTTTACTGGTTTTTGCAAAATCAAATGACAGAGGCAGGTAATTTGCTGTGGATTGGTTTACTGGAAATCCAGGCGAAAAACCTCACCATTTGATTATTCCTGAAGGATACAGGGGAGGGGGTTGGTGTTCCTTCATTGAAGCTATGCAGTTGGTCTTTTTTAAGGACAATCAAAATAGCAGTTCAAAGCTTATCAACCTGTTAAAGAGAACAAAGTCACTGGCCTACTCTAGGAACTGTAAGCAAGACAGGGGTTTTAGGCCACCAATCCAAAAGCAAATTCTCAGTTAATCCAATAGATGCAGGGAGTGCTATTTCCTTTGTAGGTGAGGCTCGTTTTTTCGATCGATGGGATGAAGTTATTATATGTAAAGTGTTTCCTCCACCAGCCGATTGGTCGCTGGTGGAAGATAGAATCAAAGTTGTATTTCACCTTAAAGATAATGTCTCTATTCAGGTCTTTGAAAAGAATATTGGCGGCCTCAACTATTGTTGAGGATGATTCCATCATTTCTCAGAAGAATATAAGATTCTTGAACGGAGAAAGTTGGTTTATGAGATGGTGTCTGTCGGTCAATGGAATAAGCTACTCGTGTGATGCTAAAGAGGTCACTCTCATTCTCAAAGGAATCCCTTTCCATTTGTGGACAAAGGAAGTAGTTTTCTCTCTGTTGTGCAGCTATGGTACAGTTGTGGAGGTGGATTTCAGGGATCTCGTAGGAGTTCAAGTGATGACGAAATGTTTTAAAGACGTTAAAGACATTCCGAGAATCGTAATAATCACAGAAGAAAGTCTTCGTTTTAGAGTATGTATCTCCATTCCTTTTTTGGATGATACAATTAAACCCAAATGGAGTTACAGGGACCTCCTTGTCAAACCAAAGGAATTCGAGGCGATCAATACTCGAACCAGCCACACCACTCCTCAAAATCTTCCGCACACGGGCCTTCAGTGTAACAAGTCAGGGATCAGTGCTCAAAGGAACTCAGATTATAAAGGAAGTACATAAAATGGCCAAAACAGAGGAAGGCATATCTATGATACAAATAAAGGGAAGGTTTTGGATCGAGAAAAATATGGCATGAAGAAGGTGGAACCTTATCACTCGTTTGATCTCATTCGGGAAAGGAGAAAAGAAAAGAGACGTCTTAAAAGGTCGAGAAAGAAGTCCGAAAAGAAAGAGCTAAAACAACAGCCTAAAGGTAAGGTTGTGAGCTCAGTCAATCCGTCAGGGACTGATGCCTTCAAATCCATTTGGGTTGTTAAACCTAAACTGGTGGTACGCGAAGGGCCTTCAGTGATGCCGCATGAGAAATGGGTGGCAATCAACGGGTCTTCTTCTCCGGTGTCAAAACAGGATAGGGGATTAGACTCTTCAATTGCAATACTGGCATTTAAAAAGAGAGGACAGTGCAACAAGATAAAGACATAACCTCGAATACCAGTCCTCTTCATGTTGAGATACAAGATATATATACTGAGCATACTGTTAGGATTGTTGGTACCGATTTGCAAGTAGGAGAGGGAATAGAATCAATACCAAGACTTCTAAATGCTTACACTCATATCGATATAAATCCATTGTCGACTGTTTCTCCCGTTACGGCACAACATTCTGAGGCAAGTGCAGGTTTGATTATTGATTGTTCTAGTAGTATTCTTCCATTGGTATTAACCAGCAATCCAGAGGACCCATTCGACGTTATCCCTTTAAATCAACTGCTTCCAGAACTCGTTGACAGTGACGAGTTTTTCTCGGACGGAGATGATTCTGAGGAGTTCTATGACCCATCTTTTGAGCTCCCAAAACAAATCATGCACGTAGATGAAGCAAACCCCCTTTCCAGCAACAAGAGGAGGCTATGCATCAAGCAGTGGAGCTAGTGGGTAGTCTGATGGGAATCATGATGGTGAACCAACAAAAGTTCATAGTGGAGAGCATCAATTCAACCACTAGAGCAACAGTGCCACAACCATCTAGCAAAGTTGTGAACCATTCCACTCACATCAACGCTGGTATTTCAGATGAATCTGTGGAGGGGATTCAGTTGTTGTTACAAGAAGAATAAAATGTCGCTAGCGACAATGAATCCATTCACTCTCTTGTAGAGTATCCGGTGCCACCTCAAAAAGGAGGGAGGCGGTCAAGAGAGAAGAAATTGCAGGGGGAGTCTGAAGATCTTGGAGAGGAAAGTGAGTCAGAAAGTGAAGAGGAAGAGTGAGAGAAAGTTTGTACTCCTAAGAGTGGCATCTTTGTGGAGGGTATGAAAAGATTTCATAGAGAGAAAAATCAAATTCGATCTCTTTTAAAGGGTACAAGTCCAGAGGGGTCGAAGGAAGACAGAAGAAGCAAGGCAATGGGCAGTAGGGCAGTAGGAATCTATGATTGATAAGACTCTCTTGGAATCGTTCGAGGACTCGGGGAAGCCGACAAGATAATTACAATCAATTCAGTGCTCTTAAAATGGAATCCAGACGTGGTTCCATTACAAGAAACTAAATTGCAGGTTTTTACAAATCAAATTCAAAGGGAGGTTTGGGGATTACCCAATATAGACTATTGTTTTATACCTCCTAAGGGGTCCACAGGTGGAATTTGCATACTGTGGAGGAAAGATAAACTGGTGCTTATTGATAAATTAGAAGGGGTTTATTTACTTTCATGCATGTTTAGATCGGTTACTACCCAGTTAGATTTTTTTGTTTTCAATATATATGCTCCAAATGATAGAAAAGATGGAAGAATTCTATGGAGAGAGTTAGGAGAAGTAATGGGAATTTGGCAAATTCCAGGCTTTCTAGGAGGAGACTGGAATGTAACAAAGCTAATTAAAGACAGAAACAAGAATAAGGGTATTAACAGGGCTATGAGGGACTTCTCAACATTTATTAATAACTTTGATCTAATGGATTTACCTCTTTGTGGGGCTAATTACACTTGGACTAATTTTCAAGAAGACTCTTATTATAGTAGAATTGACAGATTTTTGCTGAACCCACTCTGGGACGCTATGTTTCCGGATACAATTCAAAGTGTGAAGCCAAGACCAGTTTCGGATCGTGTTCCCCTGTTGTTATCAACAACTATGTTTAACACAGGGCCGAGGCCCTACAGATTTGAGATTATGTGGCTGGATAATGAAGATCTAAAGGTGAAGATGCAAATTTGGTGGAACGTGCTTTCTTTTAGTGGAAACCTTGGCTATGTATTTTGCAAGAAGTTGATGGGTGTGAAAGAAAAATTGAAGGAGTGGAATTTAAATTGTTTTGGCAAGGTTAAAAAGAATATGGATGAGATTCTCGTTCAAATTCAGGAGGTGGATCTCATAGATAGTGACAAGGAGGCTACTCTACAAGACCGAGTTAAGAGAGTTAATTTGAAGAAGGATTAAATAAATGGGCTAGTTTAGAACACAAAAGGGTGAGTCAAAAAGCTAAAGGGCAGTGAATTGAGGATGGGGACAAAAATCCAGGTTTTTTCCACAGGATTGTTAATGGGAGGAGAAGAGCGAACACTATATCTTGCATTCGAATTGAAGGGGAACTATGTGAAGAACAAAATCGAAATTGGGGAGCACCTAGAGGAGTTTTAGTCTGGTTTGTATAAAGAAGATGAAGTGCACACACCTCTCATGGAGATTATTCATTTAAGCAAATATCAAAAGAAAAAAGTGCATAAATGGAGGGTTAGATATCGGTAGATGAAGTGGTGAGCGTAATTAGAGCAATTGAAGTTAACAAGACTCCGGGGCCTGACGGGTTTCCAATCAAATTCTACTCGCATTTCTGGGAGACAATTAAAGAAGATTTCATGAGCATGGTAGCATACTTTGATACAACCG